>VDFB02174484.1:0-43459 GCA_007258455.2 Sequoia sempervirens
AGCAAACGTGAAGTATAGGAACCCATTTGTGGGTCCCACCGGGCGTGCAAGAAATGTGATATCAAAATATTTAACCTATTCTAAGCAATTAAAATGCAATGGAAAACATAATGAAACACCTCATGATTAGCCTAAGGAATTTGAAAATACAAAGAGGAAAGTGTTAAATGAAGACAAATGATATACCTTCCTTCTTGCAGCTAAAACTCCTTGGTTGGCCCTTGATTTGGATTGATATGTATGCTCCTTGATGGCTCTTGATGTGGCTAAATGGAGGATTTTACTATGTGCTTGGATGTAAATGAAAGTGAATGTAATTGAAGGTTAGATGAGTGCACAAAATGGCAGCATGTAGTTATAAAATGGCTAAGTGTTCTAAATTCCCTTGAGGAGGGGGTATTTATAGGAGAATTTGAATTCTCTAGAGAATTCAACGGTTGAGATTGATCAATAAAGGTCAAGATGAAGGGGCTATGGTGGGTTGAGAACTCTGACTCTCACATCTTGACATGTGGATGTGAAAGTGGCCAAGGAGGTGAGGTGGTGTAAAGTAGAAGAGATTGGTCAAAGGTACATGAGGTGGAGGAAGGACAGTACCTTCCAAGTACCTTGAGGAGTGAGAAGATCTCCTCAAAAAGGAATTTGTTGTCCCCAAGTGAGAGTGAAAGGGATATTTGAGGAATTTTGGAATTCCTCAAAAATCTCCATGGGAAAAGGAGAGGTGGTTGGAGGAATAAATGTGAATTAAAAATTCACATTCTTAGGAGAGTCTAAAGGATAAGAGAGGGTCTCCAAAAAGGTGGGAATTGGTCACATGTGCATGAAGTGACATGTCAAATATTCTAGAAGCCTTGGAAAGACAAAATGTGAATTAAAAATTCACATGGGGAGGAGACATAGGATGAATAAATAAGAATTAAAAATTCTCATGGGAAGGAGGGTCAATGTCCAAAAAGGAAAAATGGAAGAATTGACCAAAAAGTGGTGCTAAAAAAGGCTAATGATTTTGATTAAAGTTGTGCAAACACTTGATTATGATAATTAATGGAAGATTAGAGACAAGTGGAAAATGAGAAGGATGTGACATTAATCCTTGATTAAGAGGATGCACACCCTAAATATGAATTAATTAAATTAATTCATATTAGAGATGGATTATGGAGGATGTGACAAGGAGTGAGAAAAGAAGAATTTTAAATTGATTTTAATTCAATAGATTAGGATGACTAAATTAAATAAATTGGTGTATTTATTTAATTTAGAGAAGATAAAAGCACCAAATAAAGTATTCAATTATTAAATTAAACACTTTAAAAGTCTTATGTGGGAAGCGCAATATTAATTAAATAAATTAATATTGACAGAATTGATGAATAAAGGAGAAAATTTGATCATATGGGAGTGATCAATTTTGGGTGTCTAACTAGGCTGTGATCAGGCATTAGTAGATGCTATTTTATCAGTTCAAATCCCTGTGGATGTAATCCGACTCTTTTTGTAAGACAGTGTGTCTTCCTTTGGGCGGTTAGCCCTATTATAATTGAGTAGTGAGCTCTAGGCAGTGTGCCTGAATGCATGTGCATTCCCCATATTTCCTTTCTTTATACTTTTAACAGGATATAATCTTGTGGATTGACGTCCACTGTGGTTTTTCCCCTAACAGGGTTTCCACATAAAAAATATTGATGTTATGTGTTTTTCTAATGTGTTATTGATTTGTGCTTTCATGGTTATTATTCAAATCTGAGAATAAGGTTATTAAATTGAATAAGTTTGAATATCTAGGAAAACTGATTCACCCCCCCTCAGTTGCATGCCCTTGTGTTGCCAACAATTACTATCAAAGCGGGTTCCTTGGAAGAATTTTAACAGCTTGAGGTGATATGGGATGGAAACATACAAGAAGGATAGTCCTAGATTTTATGGAACAAATTACTATCTGTGGAAGACTCAAATGGAGTGCCATCTAAGATGCATTGGTGAACCCTTCTTGGACATTACAAGTAATAGGTATGTTATTCCTCATAATGGTCCTACTACTACTTATGAGATTAGAGATGTTGAGTATAATATTCAAGCTAAGGAAGCCTTGTTGAGTGCCTTGACTAATTTTGAGATGACAAATGTTATGGATCTGAAGACTGCTTATGAGACATGGAAAAAGTTGGAAACATTGTATGAAGGTGATGCTAATGTGAAGATTGCTAAGTTGTAGAGTCTAAAAGGGAAATATGAAAAGTTGAGAATGGGTGATGATGAGAACATTAATACTTTCATGCAAAGAGTGAATGAACTTTTGTGTGGAATCATATGTGCTAGTGGACAGATAGGGGAATCAGAGATTGTAGCTAAAGTTCCTAGATCCTTGACTGATTCTTACAAAGTCAAAGCTAGTGTTATTGAAGAGCTCTGAATTGTAACAAATGTAACTAGAGATATGTTGGTTGGTAAGCTTACTACTTTTGAGTTGAGTGAATTTGGTGATGCCCTTCCTAAGGTTGAATCTACATTTAAGGCTACTACTTCTGGAAGAGATAGACATAGATATGATCTAGGTGAGAGTTCATCTAGAAAGACATTCAAATATGAGGATGAAATCAAACATATTAAACAAGAAAGAGAGCTGGAAGAGCTGGAAGCACTTATTGTCAAAAGAGTACCAAGACGAAAAGGTAAGTATGAAGGAAAATTACATCTTAAATGTTTTTCTTGCAATAAGATAGGTCATTTTGCATCAAGGTGTCCAGAAAGAGCTCCTAAACCAAGACATAAGAAGCCTATATTTCAAAAGAATTGTTACTATGTTGTTGATGAAGGTGTGACAAATGATGAATCTGATAAAGGAAATAGAAGTGATGATGAATGGGTATTTATTGCTATCAAGGAAAATAATCCTTTATCTACTAAATATTCTAGTTGTACAAATGTGGAGAAATCCCTAGCTACTCAAGTTGAAGAGAAAGATGAATTGGTGATTGACAGTGGATGTTCACATCATATGATAGGAGATAAAAGTAAGTTTGTGAGCTTGGAAAAGTATAATGGTGGCATTGTGAGATTTGGTGATAATACAACTAGTGTGATATGTGGCAGAGGATGCATTTTTCTTGATGGTAAGCACAATATTGATGATGTCCTATATGTGGAAGGCTTGAAGGTGTTGGTCAAATAATTGATAAGGGATACAATCTTCAGTTCAAGGATGGAAAGTACAAAATATTGAGTTTTGAAAATGAAATTGCATCAAGTACAAAAGCAAAAGGTAATATCTTTCACTTGAGTGTTGCTAGTAAAAGTTGTTTGATTGCACAAGTTGATGAAAGTTGGTTATGGCATAGGAGAATGTGTCACGTTAACTTTGATAATATTGTCAAGATAAGCTCTACTAAGGCTGTGAGAGATCTACCTAAGTTGGTGAAACCTACTAATGCTACATATCACCAAGAAATGCAGTTAGGAAAGCAAGCTAAGGTACCATTTTAGGAAACAAACAGCAGCTGTTAGAGAAATAGATTGTTGGAGCTTACATCTTGTCTGTGTGAGTCCCTCTCTAAAAGGTCAAAAAGAAGTTTACAAGGTTACATGTATTTCATGTTACTCATTGATGATTACTCTAGAATGGTGTGGGTTACTTTCTTAAGGGAGAAATCTGAAGCACTAGAGAAGTTCAAGACCTTTAAGGCTATGGTTGAGACAGAGACAAGTCTAAAGATTAAATGTTTGAGATCAAAATAAAGGTAGGTGAATTCCACTTGGGTGAATTTAATTCCTTTTATTGAGAAAGAACATGGAATAAAGAGAGACAATTATCTTGCACACTATGGACCCCTAAATAAAAATGGAGTTGTGGAAAGGAAAAAGAACAAAACAATTGAAATTTGCTTGAACTATGATGCTAGAAGGGAAATGTCCATATCTATTGGGAGAGAAGCTATATAATCTTGTTGTGTACACCTTTCAGTAGAATTACGAATCAAAGGTGATACTAGTAATACCCCTTTTGAGCTATGGACTAGTCAAAATCCTATTGTTAAATACTTCAAGATGTGATGAACCCTGCTTGTTCAACTTCAACCCCTGATGCTTAAATTGATTTGTTTTGTGTTTTTGAAGGTTTTTGATTTTTTTGTGGTTTTTACTAATAAAGATAATGGTGCGATTTTGAAAGAAAATGCTTGAAAAAATTCAAATACTATAGAACTAAATATGAAGGAATCCAATTGATATACTAATGCCAAATAATTTATTGTTCTTCCAGACTGATTACAACTGTGATCAGACAACATGCATAGAAAAAGGCGAGGACATTTTTTCAAAAAAACTTGGTTATTGCAGCCGCCAATAATAGTGAAGATTAAGTATGACCAACCTCAAAAGAGCCTTCTCCAGCCTCGAAATTGGTGCAAACTATCCTAGAGATTCAGGCGTCCCATCTGGTGAAGGAAAAAGACAAAAAAAAAGGTGTCCAGGGTTGTGGAAGAAGTACAACCTTTCAACTGAGAAGTACGGCCCTAAACCAGCAATGAATAAATCCGTACCACCTTAGGAAATGTGCCAGATGTAGAACTAAGCTAGCTGCTCAAGAATATCAGTCTCCCCGGATGAATATTGAATCAAACCCTGAATAATAACTTCACAATAAACTCTGTAATAACTTCTGAATGAAGCTATTCAACTGGCAGGCAATAAATCAACTGATATTTCACAGCCTCTGAACTGCAATACACTGAAGATGGCTCGTTCTCCAATGTAGAAGAAAACTAAAACCCTTGGCTTCGTTCTCTGTAGAAGAAATTGGCTAAAATCGATTCTCATATCATAATAATGAATTTTCTTCAAAATAAAACTTATATCTCCTCAATTAGGTCGATTTCCTTCAAAAAGCATCATTTTAAATAAACTTGAATTTCACTTTTAATTTTTCCAATAGTTTGGGCGCCCATTTAATTATAATAATTAATTGAGAAATGGCCCCTTCTTCCCCTTCTTCATGATGGTCGACCCCTTCATTAAGTCACTTAAGTTATAACATTAATTTACTTTATAACTTTATAACATAAGCTTCAATTAAATTAATATTTATTTTGGCAAATAAATATTAATATCTCCCTCAATATAAGTCCAAATGACAAGCCATCTGAAATCGGATGATAAGTGACTGAATCTGCATATGACTAGACCATACTGCTAAAAATAGCAGGGGTGCTCCACTAAGTGTCTCTACTTACTAAAAATAGTAATTCAAGCAAATGATGTCCAAAAGACCCCGAACGAAAGCCAAATTGAATAATTCTAACAACTGAAGCCAAACCATGCGTTAGCAAGACCCTCTATCCTCCATAGTAGCCTACGAGAGCCACATAATAAGCTAATCTCCAGTACTGAGAGATGTCAACTGGAAGGGGACATTACAGTCCGCCCCTCCTGAAATTGCTTGTCCTCAAGCAATCTCAACTCAAGATGCTACAAAATCTCCTCACTTTCCCACGTACCATCCTCCACTGGAAAATCTCTCCACTTCACTAGATATTCCCTGATAGTCCTCCTGCGTAGTTGTCTCTCTCTATACTCCAGGATAGACTCAAGTACTAAAATCAACTTTCCCTCATCATCTAAGGGAGGCAATATTGCTGAAGGTACCACACGATGTCCTAACACCTTCTTGAGGCGTGACACATGAAAAAAAATTTGGACCTTACTATCCGTTGGAAGCTCTAGCTCATAAGCCACCCCTCCAACACACCTGACAATCCTGAAAGGACCATAGTACCGTGGCTTGAGCTTCTCTGATCCACTCTTCCTGAGAGTAGACTATCAGTAGGGCTGCAACATGAGATATACCATGTCTCCCACCTCAAATGATCTCTCGGTCCTCTTCTAATCTACATACCGCTTCTGTTGGTTTTGTGCCTTAGCAATATTCTCCTTAAGATCCCTCATAATATCCTGACTCTCCTGCAATAAGCCTCCCGCACTAGGCACTCTATTGTCACTCAGTAGCAAATCAAGAAAACTAGGTGCCTCATACCCGCCCTGATACCATGAATTGGGACATCTGAATGGTCATGTGGTAAGTGGTATTGTAATAATACTCACATAAGTATATCCACTTAACCCACACCTTTTGTTGCCCTGCTATGTAATTCCTGAGGTAGCCTTCCACCCATTTGTTCACTATCTCCGTCTGACCATCGATCTGTGGGTGGTAACTGGTGCTCGGTGTAAGCTCGATCCCACAAAGTCTAAACACCTCCTACTAGAAGTGACTTAGGAACTGACTATCCCTATCGCTAACTATGCTCTGAGGCAACCCATGTAATCGAAAAACCTCATGGAAAAATACCTTTGCTACCTGTGTAGTTGTGTAAGTAGTGGTGATCAGAAAGAAGTGGGCATACTTCGTCAGCTGATCCACAACTACATATATGCAATCACGTCCTTGGGATTTAGGCAAGCTCGTAATAAAATCCATCGACAGGCATTCCCACTTCCTATAAGGAATCGGAAGTGGTTGCAACAACCCTACCGGATATGTGTTCTCCTGCTTGTTCAGCTGACAAACAGTGCACTCACGCACATACTGAAGAACATCTGCCTTAAGAACCTTCCATGTAAATATTTCCCGAACCTGTCTGTATGTCTTAAAGTACTCGGGATGCCCTGTTGTAGGTATATCATGGAAAGCTTGCATAATGGTGTTCTTCGTCTCTGACCCTAGGATCAATAAAATCATGTTCTTGTAAATGATCAAGACATTTACAAGTGTGTACCTAGTGTCCACAATAGATCCCTCAACAAAACCAGATGCCCATGTATCCTTGGCATACTCTGCCACAATCAAGTGCCTCCAGTCCTCTGCAATCTGTACCATAGAACTTAGATGAGGCCGACGTGAAAGAGCGTCAACAACAACATTCTGTGTACCTTTGATATAGGTGATGTCAAAGTCATATGCCTGTAACTTACTCACCCACTTTTGTTGGCAGTCATTCAAATCTCGTTGTCCTAGGAAATGCCTCAAGCTATTATGGTCAGTTTTAATACAAAACTTACTACCCGCTAAATATTGTTCGAATTTGGCTAAGGCATGCATTAGGCTAACATTTCCTTATGATATATATCGTAAACTTTCTGGTCCTCTAAGCTTCCTGCTCTCATAAGCAATTGGGTGCTTGTCCTGCATAAGCACCGCTCCAATTCCCTCACCAGAAGCATCACACTGAAGCTCAAAGGGCTTCGTAAAATCTGGCAGTGCCAACACTGGACATGTAGTCATAAGCTCCTTGAACCTCACAAAACACTCCTGTGCCTCAGGAGTCCAAATGAATGCACCCTTTTTCAACAAATCCATCATAGGTGTTGCATGGCATGAATATCCATTGACAAATCTGCGATAGAAACCACATAACCCGAGGAATCCTCACAGTTGTGTAAGGTTCACAAGAGTAGGCCAATCTATGATAGCACAGATCTTCTCAGGATCCATCTGCAGTCCCTCTGCGTTGATAATATGGCCTAAGTATAACAACTCATTCATCCCTAAATCACACTTGGATTCCTTGGCATACAAGGACTCCCTATCCAAAATGCTGAGTATTGTATCCAAATGAGCCAAGTGCTCCTGCCATGTCCTGTTGTAGACCAAAATATCATCGAAGAAGAAGAGTACATATCTCCTCAAATGTGAGTGGAAGACCCTGTTCATGGTGGATTGGAATGTCGTTGGAGCATTGGTTAGCCCAAATGGCATAACCACAAACTCAAAGTGTCCACAATGACAGTGAAATGCGGTCTTCTCAACATCCTACTCACGAACTCTAATATGATGATATCCCAATCTCAAGTCTATCTTCGAGAAGTAACAGGAACCATGGAGCTCATCAATAAGCTCATCTATACAGGGTATGGGATATCTATTCTTAATAGTCCTCTTATTCATGACCCTATAATCTATGCACATATGAAGGGTACCATCTTTCTTCTTCACTAGCACAACCGAAGAAGCAAATGGCGACTTACTCGGCCGAATGTGACCCATAGCAAGCAGCTCCTTGATAGTCTTCTCTATCTCATCCTTAAGCCACTTTGGGTGTTGGTAAGGAGTAATCATGACGGGCTTGGTGCCCTCCTCAAGCTCTATGATGTGCTCAATACCTCTGTCTGGAGGTCTCCTTGGTGGAATGTCACTGAAAACCTTCCCATGCTTAACTCTCAACTGTTGAATGTCAAGATGATATTCGGTCTTATGTTGTCCCTCCTGTGTAGGCATCAAAGTGCACTCAGCAGCCCACTCAACCATGTCATGACGCATAAGTCTCTCCATCCATCAGAAATAAATAGTCTTGACATTACTGTCTCGAATGGCCTTCAGTATATGAGTCTTCCCATCCACCTCGAACCTGATCTCCATGTCTTTGAGACAAAGTGTAACTTCCTCAAGAGAATGAAGCCACTTCATGACCAAAACTAAATCAATATCGCCCATATTCACCACATAATAATCAGCCTTGAATTCATAATTATTCAAGCGCAAAGGAAGATCCTTAATCATACGGTCACACTTGAGAGTGTAACCATCAGCCACCTTAACCCGAATGCCCTCAAACTCTTCAGTTATGAGCCCACGCCTCTCCACAAATTTGGAATCAATAAAATTATGGGTGGCACCTGTGTCCAAAAGGGTGATAACCTTTTGACCAGCCAAAACCCCACGAAGTCTGAAAGATCCCTCCTGTTGAATGCTAGACAACCGTGCTTCCTAGAGTTGGAGCTCTGACTCTGCCTCCACCTTAGGCTCGGAAGCCTTTGACTCTGACTCCTCAGAACTCTCCTGCTATTCGGAATTTTCAGATTTCGAATCCTCATAATAAGCCCACATAACTCTATTTGCCTTACCCTTAGGTCGCAAAGGACAATCATGGTTGGCATCATAGGGACCCTTGCAGTAGAAGCAAAGATTCTTCCTATGTAAATCATTAAGAGTCTCACGGTCCAAGGGTGCTACTGATTTCCCTTTGAATCACTCTTAAAATCAGATTTCTCTTTATTTTTATTGAATTCCTTGTTGTCCTTAAATGAAGAAGTATTCTTGAAATTGAACTTGCTAGATGGAGCTGCAAGTTCCGTGTTACATGCTTTCTTCATCGCTTCCTGTAGTGAGAGAGGATCAAATGCTTTGATCCATCCTCTCATCGGCTCCAACAATCCCTTCACGAAGAGTACAACTAGATGCCTCTCTGATATGTTGGGAACCATCATTGATAACCAATGGAAGTCTCCTATGTAATCCTCCAAGCTACCAACCTGTCTCAACTGGGCCAAATCACTGAAGTAAGTCTCAGGATCCTTCTTGTCAAACTGTTCCGCCAATATTTCCATGAACTCCTGGTAAGTGGTGATACGGTCATGTTGAAGTGTCACCATCCCATGATGCCACCAGTAATAAGCTGCCCCCTCAAGATGCAAAGTAGCATATCTAATAGCATCCTCCTCAGCCATGGGACACAATGTAAGGAAGGTATCCAACTTACTGATCCAAGTTTGTGTTGTAACCTTTCTGCTACCGTCAAACATAGCTAAAGAGAGCTTGTTTGTGGCATGCTTCAGGTCATTATTTTGATGTCTAGGCCTCCTATCCTACTTGTTCTTGTTCAAGTCCAAATGACAAACCGTCTGAAGTCGGATGATAAGTGATTGAATCTGCATATTACCAGACCATACTACTAAAAATAGCAGGGGTGCTCCGCTGAGTGTCTCCACTTACTAAAAATAGTAAGTCAAGCAAATGATGTCCGAAAGACCCCGAACGAAAGCCAAACTAAATAGTTCTGACAACTGAAGCCAAGCCATGCCTCGACAAGACCCTCTATCCTCCATATTAGCCTACGAGGGCCACATAATAGGCTAATCTCAAGTACTGAGAGATGTCAATTGGAAGGGGACATTACAGCTTTGGATTGGATTACATAAGCTTAGGTTTGTAAGTTGTATATGCATTGTGTATCTACTATTTGGATTGGATTACAGATCTTCCACCTCCATAGCCAATATTGTGTCGTTGTTGGGCATTGGTTGGTTGGCCTCCAGACTAAGCATCGAGTTGGGTAACCCAACAATAAATTTTGATTCTGCAACAATAGAGATGAAGAGAGGAATATGCATCTTCCTCTTATTGGCTCTTTTTCTTGCTCTTTCATTACAAAGTCTGTGTTGTATTGTATTTCATTTCTTTGCTTCTTTTGCAACAAGTTTTTCCTTTTTTTACAAGTAAAGATATGACTGCACTAACATATTTTGTTTTTATGATTGTTATACGCAGACTGGAGAAACAAGTGATGTTGGTTACTGCCCCATTGTGGTCCCTCCACCAAAACTAACAGAAAAAGGTAATCAAAAAATTGTTTTACTATTAAATGTGTTAAAATTTATTTAATGATTCATTTTTCCAAAAAAAATCTAATTTTTAACTGTTTTGCTGCTTTTCAATGGTTTAAGGCCAATATTAATGACATTTGTTTTTGAATAAAATGGTTAGGAGTGCATAATAATGAATTTAGGACATACATGCATAGTTTCTTTGGTTTGATAGCAGGCTACTTTTTAGGGGTATGACTAATTATTAAATTCCTCGATTAAATATGGTATGCATACTAAAACAATTGAGAGATGTTAAAACAATCACTAAATTATCTCCAAGTTTTTTGTATTTTATATTATCGCGGGGAGTGGGTATTATGCCGACTCTTATGATAATCATGAATTGATTTGTCAGGCTTCGTGGTGCCACATGGGATCCATACTTGAGCCACTTCTCTATATTTTGCATCTCCATAGCTTGATAACACACATCATTTGGTGAGCAGAAGACATTTTTAAATCTTTCATGAAACTCTTTGTCAAGGAAGACATATTGGTTTTTGAAAATATGACCTTTTGTATTAGTTTTGTATGCAAGCTAGAATTGCAAAATAAAAAACTAATTTAATTGAATCTAATTTTGTTAATTGTTAAAGAGAAAGGTATTTATTGGATTGATTTTTCTATTATTTGTTCTAATTATTTTTTATAGTGACCAAATTTAAAGGAATGCATATAGAGATAGTCCCAATTTTAAAGGAATGCATGTACATAATTTTTTAAATTTTTCATTAAGAGAATATTTTTAAGAGTTAAATAGATCTATTCTACATATGAAATTGACTATACAATTCAACTAATTATTTATTTTAAAATAATTTCTTAATTACTAATTACAATTCTAAAATAAATCTAGAACAACAATCTAATAATAATAATAAAAATCTTTCCATTCTATTTATTTTTTGTTTGCACACAAATCATTTTATATTCTAAAATTAAATTAGATTATAATTTTCTAAATTAAATTAATTGAATTATAATCATGAATAAATAATCAAAAGCATTACAACAATTCATATTAAGTTAAATAAAAAGAAAATATTAAAAACAAAAGTAATTACTAAAACGAAACTAGAGTTATGCAGAAGGAAAAAAACCACCTATAAAGAATTATTCCATTTTCTTTCCTTTTATTTTTCTTTTCTCAAATGCATTTCTTCTTCTTTTTCTTTTAATGTCTATGAAAATATTTGTTTGCATGTAAGATTTTTAAAAAATTTAGTTAAAAAAATCTTAGAAAAATATATTTTTTAAATTAAAGAGATCTATTTTACATATGAAATTGACTATACAACTTTTGGATATAATAAATATACTTAATCAAATTTATGATTGTGTTATCTCATTGTAAATATTTTCTTAAATGAAACAAGAATATATATTATTAAAAAAAATTACTTGACTTGTTTTATCAATTTATTTCTTAAAAATCAACTTAGTTAATATAATATAGTTGAAATATTTTATTTATCAAGGATTATTTTAATAATATAATATTATTTATTATATATTTTGAATTGATATCTATTATCAAATAAGTAATGAATATATAATTAGACTACACATCAATATACTTTTAAGTTTTTGTCCATATACAATTTGGTAAGTATATTTAAGCAAATATTTTGAAAGGGTGTTATAATCTTTAATAAAGTTAGTAGAGAGAAAGAAAAAGTTAACAAAAAAGTAATAAAAAACAATAAAAAAGATAAATTCCAATAAAAATAATTGAAAAATAATTAAAGGACATATGAAGAGGCAATAGGCCTATAGATAACTAAATCATTAAGACTTTATGCAACATCCTAATCCTCTTCTACATTTCTCTTCTCAATAACCAAATTCAAAATCAATCAACCATTTCACAAATTAACCTAATATGGCAAAGAATCCAACACTTGACCATCTTCTAACGATAATGATAGAATTTGTTGATTTAATGCCCAATATTTATAATAATATAGAACTAATAGTTATGAATTTAAAGTTGTTAGTTTTGATCTTAGTACTCATAATTGAATGAAATATAAATTCCTTAGATCTAAAAAAATAAATAATATGATGTCACATTAATAGACTTAGGGTTAGGATTACGGTTCAATTAGGTTAGAGTTAGGACTACGGTTTAATTACAATTAGGTTTTAATTAACATTCAATTAGGGTTTGGGGTATATTCCAATGCACTTAGGCTTGCATAAGTCATTTTGGAAATCTAAGATTTCAATCTATTCAACAGCTCCTAGAAGAAATTGGTTAAAGAAAATAAGTTGAAATGGCTCACAACTCCTTTTGGTGCTTTATGTGATTCTTAAGCCTATTTGTCAAAGGGATTGAAAGGATTCTGACAACTTTATTGTGCAAGGGTGTGCGATGGTTTTTCCTCTTTAAGGCTAATGACAGTCCCATCATGTTTTCAATAGCATTCCTATTTGCTACTATTCAATCTTTAATCTTTTCCCACATTTCAAAACTAAAATATCATAATTAGTATTTGAAAATATACCCAAACATAATGTCTCCTGCTGTGAGAGAACACAATTTTGTTATGCATTTTTCCCAAGCACAAATCCTTAGAATTCTTAATGTGTTACTTAGGTTAATTCTTTATTGCAATAAATAAATACACATTAATATATATTATGGATTTGAGGGAAAATGTTAAAATATTTATCTTAATTGAAAAATTAAAATACAAGGGATTCAAGTACATACCTTTGCTTTTGTTAATGTTGAAGTGCCAAATTTGATGACATGATATAAAAAACCAATATCTTTGCTCTATGTGGCACTTGAAATTTTGTACAAAACTATAACTAACTCTACGTCAAATTTGTGACTTTGGACCTATTTTGCATTGACAAATATGAGCTTTGACACATGCTTCCTAATCTAACATACAATATGTACTTAAATGCTCAAAATAGTTGAGAATAGTATTGAGATTGGTGGATCTTTGGGACGGTCCAATGCTTCACCTTTGTATCTCTCCCTATAGATAGAGGTAGAGATGAATATCAATGAGAGAGGTGCAAGGAGAAAATAGATAGAGATATAGAGGAGAGATAGAGGAGATATAAAGATATAGAGAGATAGGAGATAGAGGGGAGAGAGAGAGAAATTATATATATAAGAGAGAGAGAGAGAGAGAGAAAAGAGATGATAGGATACAGGAAGAGATAAAGAGGAAGGAGGAGAGATAGAGAGAGATATATGGCAAGATAGAGATATATGATATATATATATATATATATATATATATAGAGAGAGAGAGAGAGAGAGAGAGATGGAGAGGAGATAGAAATAGGGGAGATAGGAGAGAGAAATAGAGAGGAGAGATGGGAGAGGAGGAGAGAAAGGAGAGATATGTAGAGGAGGGAGAGAAGATGGGGAAGAGGAGATATATATAGAGAGGGGAGAGAGGAGACAGAGGAGAGGCTAATATAGAGAGATAGATAGAGATAGGAAAAGAGATAGGGAGATAGATGCATAGGAAGATATACGTATAGAAGTATATGGATAGAAAGAGATAGATAGATGAGAGAGGGAGATTGAGTAGTATATGGATAGAAAGAGATATAGAGATGAGTGAGAGGGAGATCGAGCGAGAAATAAAGATAAAGATATAGAGTAGAAGAGATGGAGTGAGTAAGATAGAGAGAGGGAGACATTTCTAGAGATAGGAAGTGAGATGGATGGGTAGAGAGAGGGAGACATTTCTACAGATGGAGGGGGAGGGAGAAATATAGAGGTAGAGATGAATATAGAGTGAGACAAATTGATAGAGGTAGAGATGAATATAGAATGAGAGAGGAAGAGGGAGAAAAATCGATAGAGATATAGAGAGAGATAGAAAGAGAGATAAGTAGAGAAAGACAAATAGAGATGGAGAGGGAGATATAAATAAGGGGAGAGAGAGAGGGGGAGAGATAAATGGGAAGAGAAAGACATAGATATAGAGATGCATGGGAAGAGAAAGAGACAAAGAGGTTGAGATATGAAGATAGATAGGGGTATAGGGAGGGAGCTCAAATGGGAAGAGATAGAGGGAGGGAGAAAGGGAGAGAGATAGGTAGAGGAGGAAGAGAGAGAATATGGGGAAGAGGGAGACATAAAGTTAAGATGTGTCAATATTTAAGAATCCTTGTTTATTTTGAAATTCTTGCAAACATTGTTAGTTTTGCTTAACATTGTTAAATTCTTAGTTATGTTCAGGTATAATTGTTAGATGAAAAAATGACCTTTCAGTTGGAACAAAATTATAGGTGACAAATTTTTCAACCAGATTGATGAGCATATATCCAATATTTCAACACAATTTTATATCCTGCATATAGCAATTTATATTTATTCACATATTACATACAAACTCAATCTCTCCAAGTGAGGTGTAGGCAAGCATATATATATGCAATATGATGTTTTTGAAAAGGAAAAAACAGGTTTTACAGGGTCCTGAAACCACAGAGTTAAAAAGAACAAAGATAGATCAAAAAAAGTTCGAACAAATAGTCAGCTGTCCCAAAAAAGGAAACGACAGCAAAGAGAGACAACAGGGCCCAAAAAAGGACCGCCAAAAAGCCAGAAACACCAAAAGCTGCACTACTCCAAGGTGTTCATCAATTCCTCGGCCTCCTTTTCAACTTCACTCATATCCTGTAACCCCTGCTTGAGGATTTGAACCGTATGTGGAGAAGCAGGGGCCTTCCTCTTCGTATTAGCCCAGGTGCGAGTCGAAACCCCTTCAATGGCAGCACTGCTAAAACCTCTATCTGCGTCCAAGTCCATGACCAAGGAACCCTTTTGATTTTTTTCCAACTTTTCCACCATAGCATTGATAATAATGGTGTTGTGCCTAGCAATTTTATAATTATTCGTCACAGTGGCCCTGATGTTTTGGCCAATCTTGGACATATTGCTCTCCAGCTTTGTTAATCTTTCCTCCTGCAACTATTGTCTTTTCCCCGGTAAGGAAGTGTCCTGTCCATCCTTCTCATTGCAACTCCAGCTAACCTTCTGCTCCAAATCCCTGACTCTGTTGCTGAGATCCCTATTACGATCATTCAAATCACAAACTTCCTTCTGGGCCCACTTAAGAACAGCTAAAAAACCATCAGTACTTTTTTCTGCCACACCCATTATGTCCTCAAGCCTAAGGTTATTCAGGCCATAATTGATTTCACCCTGATTAGGGGCCTTCACAAATCTTCCAGACACAGAAGTACTAGGGTCCGACTCTTTACTGACCATAGGTTTATTAGAATGAATTTTCAGAGAATTCCCAGAGTACGAAACCAATTTTGTAACCGAGGTGCCTTTAAAACTAGAGACCAAACCTGGGGTAGAGCAACCAGGAGACGACTGGGGATTAAAACAAGACGGCGAAGCAAAACCCAGGATGGGGCCACCAAGCAAAGGCTGCAGACTAGGACAAAGAGGCGGAGAAGAACCCAAAAGGACATTCCGACAAGAAAGGGACTAGGGAACAGTGGTTTTAGACCCAACAAGGGAAAAAGCAGGAGGGGCCAGGGGATCGTTCTCCCTGCTACTTTCCGTATCCTCATCTTCCAATTCCTCAATAGCAACATTTTTAGGAAAAGCAGGTAAATTTTGAAAATGCTCATAGATGAGCCTAACAAGACCAGGGTGAATAATAGAAGTCCACCTAGGGTTTCTTTCAACTTCATCAAGGCAATTCTTCAGATAAGAGAATAAATAAAAAGGAAAAGAGATGCGAACCTTGTGACGGAAGTGGTTCAAAATGGCAAAGTGATAACCATACGCCCTGGTGAAGCGCCTGTCCACCGTAATGTACTCCATAATGACTCTCAGAACTTTCCTCCATATAGATTTAATGGACTCCACATCAAAGTAGCTATTGGCAACCTTAACCAGTTTAACCTTCTCCTTATCTTTTTTAGAGAATCTGATAAACGCTTCATCAGAGAACCGACGGTCCCGATAAAATTTCACACCCTCAGTCGATAGACCAGTGATCTCACCAACAATTTGCTTATTCAGCTTAACACTCCTGCCAAACAACACAATCTCACCATTCTTCCAGTTTTTGGCAAAATAGTCCAGCGCCACCTCATCAGTACCATGGAGTTTTTCCAAAAACGGGACTAAACCTCCCTTTTCAATTTTTTCCCAAGCTTTCGTGTTCTTTCTGTGCTCTTGAAAGCTACTCGGCTCAACACGTTTTCTCTCTCCCCCCATCTTCATAGCTCTGTTAAATACCATACCCTACAGTTGCTTTGGGTTCTGTTTAAGCATATTTTCCCAGACACCCAGAAAGCGTGCCAAAGACTCTTCTTGAAAAGGAAAATGACGTTGGTCCCATCAAATCTAATGAAATCGACGTACCTAACCTTTATCTGTTTCATCATGGCGTAGACAAGCTTCTCTACCATGCGTAGAATCATAATAAATTAGAGCTTTCACCTCAGACTGGAGGTAATCATTCTTCCTCCACGTGTTTTCCCCGCCCTTCTTAACCCCTTCATTGGCAAAATAATCTGCCACCTTATTGGCTTCTCTATAGGCGTGGGAAACTTTCACTTTGTTGAATTTACTTAATAAGGCAATTGTATCTTCGATCCACTTTTTAATGGTCCACGAAGGAGGGGTAATCCCCAGAATGCAGTTTATTATATTCTTCGAATCACCCTCCAACCAAAGACATTTTGTATTCATATTGAAAGCCAATTTAACCGCGTGATAAGCCCCAACAGCTTCCGCAACATGATTAGTTTGGGTACCGATGTCCACAGCAAAAGCCGCAATAAAAGCTCCTGAATTGTCCCTTAAGACACACCCACTACCAGCTTTCCCGGGGTTGCCTTTCGCAGCACCATCAAAATTAGCTTTCATCCAACCCAAAGGCGGAAAAGTCCAACTAGCATTCTCCCTCCCACAAAAGGCCGGCGTGGGGACATTAACAGCAACTAAATTCAAATTCCACTTTTTAGCAGTAGCAAAATCAAAAGGAGACCAAGTAACTTTATTATCCATTTTTCTAGAGGTTAAAGATAAATTTTCCTTTATAGCCCTAACAATTCTTTCAAACAAGTCCCCCTCCGACTTCTCTTTATCCCTAAACACTCTGTTGTTCCTTTCCTTCCAAATATTCCAAGAAACAAAAGGTAGAACAAAAGACCACAGTCTATGCACAAAAGGGTTTTTTGATGGAGCTTTCCATTGCAAGAAAAAATCTTCGACCGAAGCAAGGGAAACCCAAGACACTTCAAGAAGCGCAAAAAATTTTCCCTAGATGTGCGAAACAAAAGGACAATGAAGGAAAAGATGATTAACATTCTCAGCATCATTCCTGCACATATAGCATTTGTTAGGTAATTGAATTCCTCTCTTGCCAAGATTGTCCAAAGTGAGAATTTTATTCTGTAGCATGATCCAATAGAAAATATTGATTTTAGGAATCAATAGATTAATCCAAGCCTTAGCCCAGAAGGGCGGAGGCTCCGGCAGACTAACCATCATAGAAGTAGCAGAAGAAACTGAATAAATGCTAGACGGATTGTCTAACCAAACAACAAGATCTTCCACCTGGTGTTGACCCAATCTTAGGGCCCTGAAGGCAAACTGAACAGGGCTAAGATCCAAACTAATGGTTTTCAAATCAACCCAATCCCCATTCCTCCAGTAATCTTTAACCAAGACCCCGAATTCCCTTTTATAATCATTCATCCATTCACTGAATTTCTCATTTCTGACTAAAGGATCCTTGAAAAGCCATCTGTCTTCCCAAAATCTAACATTATTTCCTTTTCCAACAAGCCAGCCAGTTCCCATTTCTAACACCTTTCTGCCTCTACTCATATCATTCCAGCAGACAGACCCATGAGGTAATAAAGAGGAATTAATAACATCATTAAGATACTCGCAGTTGCTAAAGTATTTGGCTTTTAAAGTATCTTGCCACTCCCCTCTCAAAGTAAGAGTTCTCCAGAGCTATTTAGCAAGAAGGGACAGATTCAGCACTTTAATCTTTCTTAAGCCCAGGCCACCTCTCGATCTAGGTCTACACACCAAATCCCAACCAACAAGTGGCAATCTCTTCTTATCCTCCACCCCTGACCAAAGAAACCTTTTCTGAATTTTTTCAATAGCCTCAGCATATTTAACAGGAATTTTAAATAAACTGAGAGCATACACAGGTAAATTTTGCAGAGAAGCCTTAAGGAGCTGGATTTTTCCAGCTTGACTAAGAAGAGTCCCTTTCCATCCCGACAGCTTTTTATTGAATTTTTCAACCAAAGAGATCCAGAATGAGTCTGAGGGTTTAGGGCATAAAGGAAAACCAAGATAGGTTGACGGTAGAGGCTCAATCTGGCAGCCAAGAATTCGAGCAAGTTTAACTTGTGTATGCTCAAGAGTGTTGAGGAAGAAAATTGAACTCTTTGCCCTGTTAACAACTTGCCCAGAAGTAGATTCATAAAGATTCAGAATCCTTTTGAATGTCTTAGCTTCCATCACAGTAGATCTTCCCATGAGAATGGTGTCATCGACAAATTGTTGGTGGGAACAAGTTGGAAGAGAAGAGGAAGGCCTTAGACTAACAAGGGATCTTTGATCAATAAGCTTTTTAATATTTCTTCCCAAACATTCAGCCAAAATAGTAAACAGAATAGGAGATATAGGGTCTCCCTGTCTAAGACCTCTGGAAGTCTGAAAAAACCTCGAAGGCGATCCATTCACAATGACAAAAGTAGTAACCGTCGAAACAAGCTGGTTCATCAGCTGGATGACTCTATTATTAAAACCAAACTTGACCAGGATTTTAAATAAAAAATTCCAATCTACCCGATCATAGGCTTTAGAAATGTCCAGTTTGAGAATGAACCCTTCAGTCTTCGAGACCATTAAAGAATGTAAATTCTCATGAACAGTAATAACAGAGTCCAGAATAAACCTACCTGGCACAAAACCATTCTGCTACAGAGAAATCAATTGAGGAAGCAAAGAAAGCATTCTTGTAGTTAAGACCTTTGAAATGATTTTATATATAGAATTGCAAAGACTGATAAGCTGAAAAGCTTGAAACTCCAAAGCCCCAGGTTTTTTTGGAATAAGGACCACAAAAGTAGCATTAAATTCTTTCAAAAGACATCTTGATCCAAAAAATTCCTTGACAGCCTTCTCAACATCCAGCTCAACAATTTCCCAGAACACTTGGAAGAAGAATAGAGGAAACCCATCAGGTCCAGGAGCTTTATTTCCATCAAAAGAGAAAACAGTTTTCCTTATTTCATCCTTAGAAAGGATAGCAGTGATCATAGAATTTTCATTATTACCTATCACCTAGGGTATAGCCTCAAGCAAAGAGTCTTGAGCATCAGGCACGATCTCTCCATTACAAGAAAGAGGGTTATTGAAAAAAATGACAGCTTGTTTCTTAATATCATCTTCCTCCTCAAACCTAGTAACATTAACATCAATGTAAGCAATTCTATTAGTAGCCCTATGTTTCAAAGCAGACAGATGAAAAAATCTGGTGTTCCTATCCCCCTCAGTCAGCCAAGACACCCTAGATCTTTGACGCCAAAAAACTTCCTCTTTAGCAATGATGTCATTCAACTGAGTGAGAAGTTTATTTTCCTTTTCTCTGTAGTTATCAATGTACCCCCATTTCTGGATTTTAGCCTGGACTTCCTGAAGTTTACCCTGAATATCTGTCTTAGTTCCAAAGATATTCCCAAAGGCATCCTTTTTCCATCTCCTCAAATTAACTTTCACTTCCTTTAATTTTTTTGCAATTCTAAACATAGTTGTACCAGAAATATCAATATTCCACCATCTCCTGATTTCCTCAAAGATTCGAGGATGAGATAACCAGAATTTTTTGAATCTAAAAGGGGAATTCTTTTTCACCTTAGTAGGATCCGTCGTTAGACAAATGGAAAAATGGTCAGATCCCACCCTTGATAGAGCTCTCAAAGCACAAAAATAGTCTATGAACCATTGACCAGAAACAAGGGCCCTATCAAGTCTCACTTGGATCAAATCAGGCCCAATCCTCCTATTAGTCCAAGTATAGGAAGCGCCTTGCAAGTCAAGGTCTATCAGGGCATTACTATCAATGAAGTCAGAGAGGCCAGATTTGCTATCCCAATTAATTTGAGACCCCCCAAATTTTTCAATATTCAAGAGAGGAGTATTGAAGTCTCCCATGACCACCCAGTGCTCATTAGCAAAACACTTTCGAAAAGCAGACAACTCACACCAAAAGGAATTTCTAACATTTTTACAATTTGGGGCATATATATTAGATTGAATCCAGCAAAAATTGTCTCGTATGTGGGTAAATCTAGTAGCCACAAGGTTACCATTCTCCATTAAGGGCTCACCTCTAACAAACAGCTTGTTCCAAAAAGTAACAATTCCCCCCGAAGCACCAACAGAACTATTCCCATGAGCCCCACAGTTCTGAAATTTTTTAAAGCATTCTACTTTATCTTTAGGCATTTTTGTTTCTTGAACAAGAAGAATGTCAAGTTTGTGGTCCCTAACAAATTTTTGCAAAACATCCTTTTTGTGACGGCTATTTAGCCCTCTTATATTCCAAGACATAATTTTCATTTCTTACCTAGGGATTGAAGTATCTCTGGGATGGTCATTTGGATCCCATCCGCAATATCCTGAAGGCTACCATGTTCCCTTTACTATTTTTCTGATCTCCTGCCCTAGCTTAGCTTATTATTTCCACAGTCCGCCTTGGCCCTAGTTCTTGTGATCATTCCACTTGAGGTGTCCATCCTCTTTTTTCTTTCCTTCTTTGACCTTGAATGTGAAATAACCTCCTCCCATTCAGTCTCATCTTGGCTTTCCAACTCTCTTCTGGATTCCCAACCCTTCTCAGAAAAAAGCCTCTGATCCCAAGGGAGAGTATCCATAAAGCCATTCTTGGCTTCTGGAATATTAACATTAGGTGTTTTCATTTTCATGCTTTGAGAATCAAGAGTATCCCTCACAACTTCTAGAGTGGCATTCTTTAGATCCTGTTCCCCATTAGAACGAGGGCTATCAGCAATAATTTGAGAAGGGAAAGGTATTCCTATCTCCAGAGACAAACCCTTAATGTGTATTTCCTCAAGACCAGGCACATCCATTCTACCATCCAACACCAAAGGTGAAGGCAAGACAAAACCTATTTCTTCACAGCTTATTTCAACCTTCTTCTGAATATCCCAGGCTCCCTCCACAAAGTAAATTTTTTCCTTACTATCCACATGTGGTGAGATCATGGATTTAGGATCCTTAGGATCTGAAGAGCTAGTACATTCTATACCAGGGCAAGCATCCTTTTGCACACATCTATGGTTCTCCTGCAAATCAGGAGCAGAAGTGTGTCTTTCAAGATTCTCCTTCGCACTAGGGGCAGAAATTTGCCTCTCTTCCTCAGATTTTTTCCTCCAAATAGTCTTAGGGTTAGCAACTTTCTCCTTTTCACTTTTATTGTTTTGTGGGCACTTTTTTGCCCAATGCCCAGACTTTCAGCATTTGAAGCAAACAAAGGGTGTGGTTTCAAATTCAATAGCTTGCTTCCAAACACCCAGCTTGGATTGGATGTCAATCGATGAGGGGAGATTAGCATTTTGAGAGACCCCTACACAGATTCTAGCAAAGACCAATCCTTTTCTAGCCGCAGTCATTGTATCAATGGACAAGAGTTCTCCAAAGGAGCTAGCAATCCCATTAAAAATATCTGTATTCCAATATTCCAAAGGAAGACCAGGCAATCTCGCCCAAATCGGCACCATTTCAAAAATGGAATTAGACAAATCAACCTTAGAAGACCACTTCTTTAGGGCCAAGGAAGACTTTCCGATAACCCAAGGGCCACCACTCCTGATAGCCCTAGAATCCTCTTTGCAAGTGAACTGAAAGGAAAAAAAACCTTTAGGAAGTGCCTCCACCGAAACCAGCCCACTGGTTTTCCATTTTTTCTTAACAAACTCCCTTACAACTTCAATATTAGGTCTAGGACCCAAAAACTTTCCAACCAGAAAATTCTCCATCTTTGCAATATTATGGTCTATGATTTTGTCCGGCACAAAAATAGAAAACTTTCCTGACCCCGGGTCAGAAAGAATACTGGAAATAAGTTTTGTCATTTGGATTAACACCAAATAATGAAGACCACGATTTACCCTTTTCAGCCCCTTTCCAGCGGAGTTGAAGCTTGGATTTATATCACACTTCCCAATGAGGGGTTGAGAGTTCCATCCCTTCCACAGGTCCACGGACCTTTCGCAAACATCCTTATCATCAAGCTTCCGAATTACCTTTCTCGGGACCTGATGAAGACTCCGCATTCACACGAGATTCCTGAGCCCCCCACCTGCAAGCTATTCAAGATTCAAAACCGGACTTTTCTAAACAAGCACTCTTTGACCCCTGCTCCATAGCTAAAATATTCTGTGGGTAAATCTTTAAAACTTACTAGAATAATTAATTAAAATTATTTACAAGTTTGGTATTTAAATCCTAACATTCTCCCCATCTATACATTTATAAATTACCCATAGAATACAATTACATAGAATTAAGTGCAATGATAAGTCCCATGGCCTTTACGCACCAAGAACTTATCGTGGTGTTATGAAGAATCTTGAGTATCAAGTGTAACTTGCACAATCAAGACCTATCATTCTCAACCATTTCTTGCTGGTATTTAGCATCGCTTGTATTAGTCAGGCATGATACGTAGGATTTTTTAGCCAAACATATGGCTTTCTGTTCATCGATCCTCCTTTCTCCTACTAAAACCATTACCATTACAGTCTCTATAACCAAACCACATCCTTAGAGCATGTGCCCAGCATCCATATACTCTACTTCAATGGTGGAAAAAAGCAATTGTAGGTTTCTTCTATATTAAACTCTTTTACTCAAAACAAAGCTAAACTGACCACTAGTGGATAACCAAATATCCAAGTCCCACGCCCCAATCTGCATCAGCCTTGTGTGTCCAATGGCGTATCCACATTTTCGGTACCATGATAAACCAAGCGGTGATCACAAGTGCCCCTGTGAATATCTAATATCCTTTTAACGAATTCAATGTTCTTTACCAGGGTTAGACATAAACCTACTTAGAACTCCCACTGCTTGGGCTATAACTGGTCTAGTACAAACCATTGCATACATTAAACTACTGACAACACTAGCATAAGGAACTTTAGACATTTCATCAATATCATCATCCAATTCAGGACAAATGTCTAAACTTAACTTAGTACCAACAGGAAATGGAATATTTACTAGTTTATAGTCCTGCATATTAAACCTCTGCAAAATAGTATTCTTGTAATGCATTCTTCAGCTTTTGTGAACACGATCTCTAATTCTTTTAATCCCAAAGAATATTTAGCATTTCGATCTTTCCTCAAATGTGCCAGAAAGTTGAGTTTTAAGTTCCCTAATCATTGCCTTATTGTTACCAATGAACAACATATCATCCACATATAAGAAAATAATCAATATATGATCATTAATAACTTTAAAATAAACATAGTGATCCTCTTCACTTCTAACAAAACCCATCTTTAATGCAAAGGCATCAAACTTCTGGTACCACATCCTAGGTGATTGTTTCAAACCATATAGAGACTGTTTTAACCTGCAAACCAAGTGTTCTTTTCCTTTCACAACAAAACTGTCAAGCTGTTGCATATAAATTTCTTCCTCAAGATCCCCATGCAAGAAAGCAGTTTTAACATCCATTTGTTATATTTCTAAGTCATAAGCAACAACAATGGATAAAATGAATCTAATAGAAGTTAACTTAGCAACAAGAGAAAATATTTCACCAAAATCAACTCCCTCTCTCTGGGAGTAGCCCTTGGCCACTAATCTGGCCTTGTACCATTCCAACTTACCATTTTCACTAAAATTATTTTTATATGCCCACTTACAACCAATGGCCTTTCTTCCTTTGGGAAAACTAAAAAGATCCCAGGTGTCACAATTTTTCAAAGAGATCATCTCATCCTGCATGGCCTGCATCAAAGACTCACATTCGTCTGAAGATAGAGCCTCCCTGAAAGATCTAGGTTCATCATATGAAAATCAGGTGGGATATACCTATCAACTAGATTTCATTATCTTGTGGACCTTCTCAAAGGTGGAGAAAGAGATTCCTCCTCATATTCATCCTCATTATTTCCAACTTCTTCTATTACAATAGATTCTTCAGAACTATCTTCTTCTTCTCCATCTCCTTGTCGATCTCTCTATTCTTCCACATGTGCATCTTCTTACTTAGTTTCAAAATGCACTATTTTTGACTTTTCCTTTGGTTTCCCATCTTCAGAGTTAGCTCTAAACTCCCTAAAAATAACATCTCTAGAAAATATCATCTTTCATGTTAGTGGATTCCAAAGTTTATAACCTTTAATATTTTCACCATAACCTACAAAGATGCATTTATGAGATTTGGGATCTAATTTAGACCGCTTCTCTTTAGACACATGAACAAAAGCCTCAACCAAAGACCCTTAAATGTGAAACTGAAGGATTTTTACCCAACCACATTTCATAAGGTGTTTTATCAACAAGAGCTTTACAAGGATATATGTTAATTAAATAACAAGCAATACCAACAACTTCTTCCCAAATTTTTTTATCTAACTTAGCACTACTTAACATCCTGCTAGCTCTTTCCATTAATGTATGGTTCATTCTTTCTGCTACCCCATTTTGTGAGGGTGTGTAAGGTGTAGTCTTTTTCCTAACAATTCCTACATGTTTGCAAAACTCATCAAATTCCTTAGAACAACACTAAACCCCATTGTTAGATCTCAATACTTTTATCTTATAATCTATTTTCTTTTCAACCAATGCCTTAAATTCCTTAAATTTGGTGACAACTTCAGATTTTGTATGCATAAAATAAATCCAAATATATCTTGAGTAATCATCAATGAAGGAAACATAATAACGAGATCTACTCAAAGAATTTGTATCCATTGGACCACATACATCTGAATGAATTAGTTCTAACAATCCATTCACTTTATTAGTTCCTTTAGGAAATGATGACCTATTTTGTTTACCAAACACACAATCCTCACATAAATCATTTTTACTAATAGAATAATCTGAAATATGGTCTACTAGTTTCTTATCAAGTATGGTCCTAAGACCTTTTTCGACAATGTGACCCAATCTATGGCACCACAACATGCATGCATTTTCAGTGCTAGTTACAAAAGATGAGTTACAAAAAGTAGAGGCATGTAAATTAAATAGATTTCCTGTCTAGGATCCTTTAGAAACCACCAAACTTCCCCTTACCATCTTGCAACTAGACTTGTCAAATTCCACATTCATTCCAGAATCATTCAACTTAGAAACTGAAATTAAACATTTTGTAAGTCCTAGAATATGTGAAACATCATCAAGGATTTTAACCCTCCCATCACTGAAACACAACTTTACCTTTCCTTTACTGACAATATTTTGTGAGTTGTTGTCACCCATGAAGACCTCTCCTCATCATATTCTTTGTATGTAGAAAACCACTCCTTGTGAGGAGTCATATGGAAGGAATCACTTGAATCAATAAGCCAAGCATCATTGCAAATTGTGTTAGTTGAAATAATCAAAGCATGAAAATCACTATTATCAGAGGAATTTTCTATGAAGGAATCTACATTCATTTTATTATTTCTACATTCCTTCTTCACATGTCCCCATTTACCATAGTTCCAACACTTCACTCTGCTCTTTCTAGGGGTCTTAGATCATCCTTTAGACTTATCCTTCTTCTTATCCTCTTTAGGCCCTTTCTCCTTGGGCATACCTCGCACATGTAAGGAATCTTAGGAGCCACTATGCATGGTCTTTCTCCTCATCTCCTCTGAAAGAAGTATGGGAATAACATTATCCATCTTAGGTTCTACACCACCACTTGTTATAACCATAATTAAACTTTCCCAAGATTCTGGCAAAGAGAAAATCAATAGAATACATTTATGCTCATCTTCTATTTTGACATCAATAGATGCAATCTGACTTATAATCAAATTAAAATCATTCAAATGTTCAGCAATAGAATCACCATTCTTCATCTTTAATGAATATAAACATCTTTTGAGATACAACTTGTTAGAAAAACTCTTAGTTTGATAGATTTCACCTATCTTCCTCCAAATATTTTATGTCGTGTCTTCTAAAGAGACATTCAGGAGGATAGAATCAGTGAGACACAACTGAATGGTCCCTTGAGCCTTCTTGTCTAACTTCTTCCAATCTTCATCTGACAAGGTTGAAGTAGATGACTTCTTATCAACTAAAACTGGTAACCACTGATCTCTCTCCTCAAGGAGATCCTCCACTTTCAACTTCCACATCTCGTAACCAATGCCATTGAAATTCTCAATATCTTGATGATAGGTGGAGGCCATGGTATGCAATCTTTCACAAATCTGCAAAACTCACAACAGAAAAGCTCCCACTGCAGCAAAAACCTTCAACACTTTAAAAGGAAAGTGTCCCTTCCTTAACATAACCGTTAGCTCTAATACCAAATGTTGATTATCAAGGTGAAGAAAGCTTGCAATATGAACTTAAATAGGTGAATAAAAATCTGAAATATGTAGATTAACCTTTATCCTTAGTGTGAAGAAAGAATGAGAGAGATAGAGATAGAAGAATCATAACACATGCAACAACATATTTACGTGGAGAAACCTTGAAGGGAAAAAAATACACCACCGAAAGAGAGGAAAGTATATTACTAATATTCTAAAAAATTACATGCAACAATAGACTTATCTTATAATCCCTATAAAATCCTGTAGCACCTTGTTACCTTGCAAACCTACAAAAACTGAATTGAATAACTCTAGCTCAAGGCCCCTATTTAAAGAGATTTGTGAGGATGAATACCACCATGTTTTTAACAAATGATAGGAAGTAATACCTCCTCACAAAAATAATGCCTCCCTTCATGAAATGATAATGACACCCTAAGAATATCCTCTTATAGATGCTCTTACAGCTGTCATAAGGCATAACTTATGTATGAGACCTAGGGTCAAAGATAACATATTTTGTCATAGGAATCTGTCATACTATCATAGCATCTTATGACAACTATCATACATGTCATGGATGCTCTTACAACATCCTAACAACTTCATTCTAGAAGATTCCAAGTGGGACACCTAGCTATTTTGTCCTTTTCCTAAATGATATACAGTAACGGTAACACTACATTTACATTGGCTCTTTCACCACCATTGGTCAAACAGTTTCACCTCTTATGTGGAAATGTTGAAAAAAATTTAGGAGAATAATTAATTAAAGGATTTAGAAGGTTTATGGAACCTAAATCCTAACATCTCCACCCTTTGTGAATGGGTCCCACTACTGATTTTTGAAGGTGGTTTTTCAAAATATGAAAGAATTAAGTGTTGTTTGTCAGGTTTTAAGTGATTTCTTAGGTAAAATAGGCCTCTAGATTAAAAAAAATGGGTCTTAGTGGCTTATAAATATTGTTTTGAATGGTGAATAATGTAAGGGTACTCAAAAGTAGGTATAATTAGACGTGAAATTGTCTCTTTTGTTAAGAGGGTCCAATTTTCTATGTCATAGGAAAAGGATTACTTTTTTCGTTACTACAATTGCTAAGTGTTGAAAGATACATACACTATGACTATCATCTAAATTTCTCTATGATCATAGTTTTAGTTAAATCATCTAAACTATTCATAAAATTTTGAACTCTCTAATTTGAACCTTCTATTTTTTACCATGTCTCTAAAAATAGTACTACACTTCTAAAAGGGGGAAAATTGTTGCTTTCTATGCTTGGGAGATAGAATAACAATCTTCACACTCTCTCATTCAAGGAAAACCATAGAGATCTCAATGCAAAGGAGAAAGAGATCTTGCAATAGGGCTATCCTTGGAGCTGATTATAAACTAATGAGGGGTTCACCACCAAGTTATGACTTGGAAAGAAAAATGTAATGCAAAATGTAATGCTTAACCCTAATATGATGCAATGCTTCACTGGGAATTGAAAGGAGATTGAATGAGGCTTTGAAATGCTGGAAATTCTAACTTTAATTTTGATTGGGACTTATACACTAGGCCAAATGAATCAGTCCTAGATCTGGGTTTCTGTGCAGAAACATGAATCTGAAAAATGGGTATTTGAATCTGTAAAAACCTGAATTTTGACCTAAAATGGAACTCATATGCCAGAACTGGTGAATCAATTTAGTTAGGGTTTTCTAAAGCTTCAAAGTATAAATCTAGTCTTCAAGGTCTTCTCTGGACTTTTTGATTAATTTATGTATCTGAAACCCTGATTTACATCCTCTAGAAGTCTTCCAAGTATTTCTAATGCAAGGTGACAATTTTGAACACTTTTAAAACTTTCTCCAAACTTTCTCTGCAATGTGTCTTCAACCTAAACCTACAAATCACACACTAAAGAGAGGGGAAAATGTTTTTTTGTTAGTGGAAAGGGGGTTTCCTTGGTCAAACCCCATTTTGGTAATCAAACCTTGAAATGCAATGAAATAGGAATGGAGAATGATTAATGAAAAAAATAAGATGTTACAACTTACCAAACCCTAGCAATGAAGTGTTGAGAAAATGTATGAAATGGCTCCAATGGATGTAGATCTTGAATCTTGCTTGGATAGGATAAATCTTGAATGAAATGCTAGCTTGAATCATGAAACCCTACATCACAATTGCTAGCTAAAAAACAAGCACAATGCATGAAGACTTTGACATGATGCTTGATGCTTGAATAATACTCTAGAATGCTTGATAATCTATGCCTGAAGACTCTTGAATGCTCTTGTGAACTCAAATTTTCTATAAGGATGCTCATTTAACATGATAGGTTTAAAATGAGTGAAAGAAACTTATATTTATACTTAATTATGCAAGAATTCCCAAAATTACAATACTTCAAGCTGACATAAAATCTAGGAGGATAAAATCCTACCAAAATTTTGAATTAATTTTAATTTTGGGCCACATGGGACTCATATTCCAAAGGTGGCATATGAGTCCCATTAGGCATAATTTATGGGAAAATTTTCAAAAATGCTTAGAAAGCTATAAAACCAGGATCAAAACCCAAAACCCTAGGTGGGACTCATACGTCCAAGGTTGTCAATGAGTCCTAGACCACCAAATCAAGGAATACAACTTGAAAATACCTATAAATTATGATTGGATTTTGATTTGTGTTGGGATTACCCTTGAAAAGATGCATTAAATGAGGCTTATGGATGCAATTAAAGCTTAAAGAATCCCAAATATTAATGACAACCCTAGAAAAGTGTTAAAGTGTCTTACAACACTTTACAACACTCCAAATAAGGTAGGATTAGGTTTATTTAATTCACAAGGGCCCAAGACCTAATGCGAGTTTGTTAATCACATTACAACACTAAGTCAAGGCATCATTAAGCTCAATTTTATAAGGAGGGCCTAGAGAAGTTTGAAAATGTCATCGACGACATTTTTTGATAGTACATTTGGCCCCCACTTTAGTGAGAGGATAAACTTGCTTAAAACTCACACTAAAGTAGACAAACTCACTTCAAGAGGGGTCAAAGTGTACCGATTCTTGTAAGATGGGATGAAAATGACCAAGAGGGGTGATCAAGCCCCCAAAATCAAGATCTCATAACAAACCAACATAGGCACAAAATAACAAACAAAAACAAAGATAAATATTATCATAAAGGCACAAGAATACACTACCAAAGACGAAAATAAAATTAAAATAAAAGTGGGTGGATCATTTTTCAATCATTTTTCCACAGCGATGTGGATCAAATCTAGGCAATTTGTCCTAAAAAAGAAAGCTCACTCTAAGGCAATGAAACTTCAAGTTGTCTATTGGGTGAGGATCTGAAAGAGGTGAGACACATACACACACGGCTGGTATGCTCACACTCACATGTGAGTGGCTACGGGAAAGTCATGCCTTGACTAAACTTCCCATCAAAAACCATACCAAAGTTATACCTCCTGATAACTTTAATAAGGTGCCTCAAAAAAATGATTTTCAAGTTTCATGAGGAAAGAAAAACTTCATATTCTTGGAGCTCATGAACAATGGACTTCAAGCTTCATGAGGCAAGCAAAAATTCATATGCTTGGAATTCATGAACAAACAAGATGTCTCTATAGGCATGTAAGATGTATTATATGTAGGGTGGCCATATAATTGAAAATGCAAATTCAAAACTAGTGAACGTTCAAAGGAGTCTTGCTTACTTCATACAATGTCTTTAACTTAAGGAACATTATGCTTACTGTCTCCAATAGAGGACCAATCAAAGAATAAAAGATTCACAACTTAGGGAATGTAGTGTGTCACATCGAGCCACTAAGAGGAATATAATATGTTGAGAAATATCATGCTCTTGAGGGACATCACACCCAATGTAATCCATGAGGTGAAGTACACATCGCATAGAGTAAGAAGATTACACCATGAAACTTGCAAAAGAAAACTATAAAAAGATAATGCCAATGTATTCCCCCACTTTAAAGAAATTGCTAAACACTATATTGTGAGCAATTACTTTAAAGTAGCAAATGAAAAATGCAAACAATAAAGAAGACATGAGAGCTTACTTGGAAATCCCTATGCCAAGTTATATGTTTCCAAGTAAAGCTACATCATGCAAAAGAAAAGAGAGGGGTTTCCCCCAAAATGAAAACATCCTTGGAACACATATGGGATCTATGGATTTAGGGTCAATATGTTCTTTCTACATTGTTTCTAGATAGCTTTAAATTATCATCATTCCCCAAATATATCCTAGAACTATAAGAATGATACAAAGAAAATGAAAAACAAAGAAAAACCTTTTAGTTCAACATGGAAGAGATATGAATGTCTTGATGCCTTGCATCATCCCCAAAAGGAAAACATAAGATAAAGAAATAAAGAATAAAGGAAAATATTTTGGGTCAACATGGAAGAGACATGAATTTCTTGATGCCTTGCATCATCCCCAAAAGGAAAACAGAAGACAAATAAATAAAGAATAAAGGAAAAGCTTTTGGGTCAATATGGAAGAGACATGAATTTCTCGATGCCTTGTGTCATACCCAAAAGGAAAACACAAGATAAATGAAAAATATAAAAGGAAAAGTGAAAAGATGTATGTCATAGAGATGAATGAAGGTACATTTATAGAGGATTCCACAAAGAGAGAGAGAGATACATCCAATAGAACATCATAGGGGATCACTTTACGCACATGTAATCACACAAAAGAAAAAGAAAAAGAACTAATGCAAAAGACTAGTAAGGCACATGCAAGTCAACCTAGCTAAAGGGACAAAAAAAAATGGACTACTAGGACAAGGCTATCTAATTCTTGTCCCCACTTAGTGTAATACAAGAATGAGCCAAAATGAAAGGGGGAAAATTTTTGCTTTCTATGCTTGGGAGATAAAATAACAATATTCACACTCTCTCATTCAAGGAAAACCCTAAAGATCTCAATACAAAGGAGAAAGAGATCTTGCAATAGGGTTTTCCTAGGAGTTGATTATAAACTAATGAGGGGTTCACCACTAAGTTATGACTTGGAAAGATAAATTTAATGCAAGATGTAATTCTTAACCCTAATATGATGCAATTCTTCACTAAATGACCTAGAAAAGTATGTAAAACAAAATAGAAAGCCACAAGATGGAATGTGTGCACTTGGGAACCAGAAGGAGATTGAATGAGGATTTGAAATACTAGAAACTATGACTTTAATGTTAATTGGGACTCATATACCAGGCTAGGTGAATCAGTCCCAGATCTAGGTTTCTGTGCAGAAACATGAATCTAGTAAATGGGTATCTGAATCTATAAAAATATAAATTTTGACCTAAAATGAGACTTATATGCTAGAATTGGTGAATTAGTCCAGTTAGGGTTTTCTGAAGCTTCAAATTTTGAATTTGGTCTTCAAGGTCTGCTCTGCACTTTTTGATTGATTTCTAGATTTGAAACCCCGATTTACAACCTGTAGAAGTCTTCCAAGTCTTTCCAATGCAAGGTGACAACTTTGAACACTTCAAACACTTTGAAAATTTTCTCCAAACTTTCTCTTCAATGTGTCTTCAACTTAAGCCTACAAATCACACACCAAAGAGAGGGACAAAGGTTGTTTTATTAGTGGAAAGGGGTTTGTCTTTGTCAAACCCCATTTTGGTAATCAAACCTTGGAATGCAATGAAATATATTTATGGAGAATGATGAATGAACAAAATAAGATGTTACAACTCACCAAACCCTAGCAATGAAGTGTTGCAAACATGTATGAACTGGCTCCAATGGATGTAGATCTTGAATCTTTCTTGGATGGGATAGATCTTCAATGAAATGCTAGCTTGAATCATGAAACCCTACATCACAATTGTTAGCTCAAAAACAAACATGATGCATGAAGACTTTGAGATTATGCTTGATGCTTGAATAATGCTCTAGAATGCTTGATAATCTACTCTTGAAGACTCTTGAATTCTCTTGTGAACTCAACTTTGCTATAAGGATACTCATTCAACTTGTCAGGTGTAAAACAAGTGAAAGAAACTTTTATTTATGCTTAATTATCAAAGAATTCCTAAAATTACAACACTACAAACCGACATCAGATCTAGGAGGACACCAAAAAATTGAATTAATTTTAATTTTGGGCCACATGAGACTCATACGCCTAGCATGGTGTATGAGTCCCATTAGGAATAATTTATGGGACAATTTTCAAAAAAAATTAGAAAGGTCTAAAACTAGGATCAAGACCCAAAACCCTAGGTGGGACTCATATGCCCAAGGTGGTGAATGAGTCCTAGACCACCAAATTTGGGCCACACAATTTGAAAATACCTGAATTATGATTAGATGTTGTTTTTTTCTGAGATTATACTTGAAAAGATGCATTAAATGAGTCTTGTGGATGCAATTAAAGCATAATGAAGCCCAATTATTAATGACAACCCTAGAAAAGTGTGAAAGTGTGTTACAACACTTACAACACTCCAAATAAGTTAGGATTAGGTTTATTTAATTCATAAGGGCCCAAGACCTAATGTGAGTGTGTTAATCACATTACACCACTAAGTCAAGGAATCATTAAGCTAAATTTTATAACAAGGGCCCATAGTAGTGTGAAAATGTCATCGATGCCATTTTTCAACACTACAAATTCTGTGTGGCTGGTCCTTGCATAAAAGGTTGGGTTCTTTTCTATATAGATTACACTTTCACCATCACAATATATATTAACTACAAAATCATTTAGACTAACATCTAAGCACAATATTTTCAACTAAATACCCTCTTTACATACATTAGTTACTACAACATAATCTATCTCATTTGAGCATAAAACAACCACAACCTATCTCTTTCTTATCTAACTTATTACACCATCACTTAGACTAAACAATTATCTTGTTGTGGATCTTCCAATAATGACATCTCTATTCCAATTTAAGTCAATATAACCATGAGTATCTAGGAAATACATGTCTCCTAAATAATTAGCATAATAACACAAGGAATACTCTAAAATACTCCATAGATATCTTAAAAAAATGTTAATCTCTCTAAAATTAAACATAAAATTTTTAAGAACTCCCATCACTTGGGAAACATTTGGTATATTACAAATCATAGCATATGTTATACTTCCAACACTACTTTGATAAGGTACCCTAATTTTCATATTTTCCATCTCTAATAAAGAAGTGGGGCATTTTGTATGAAGGATAATTTTATTCTAAAAGTAATGATACATAATGGTCTTGAATCTTCCATTTCAAACCTCTACAACATAGAATTTGTATGCTTTCTATTAGATTTAAAAAATAATTACCTAATTAATTATTGTTAGGTTCTATTTAAAATTACTGTGCTTAATCTAACTTAGATCATTTTCTTTTTTAACTCAATAAATAGGATTAGGATGTGCATCATGATCTATTTTAAGCTTCACCTTTAACTACTAAGTGTTGAAATAAATATACATTATGAATACCATCTAAATTTTTCTATACTCATAGGTTTAGTTAATTATCTACAATTTTCATCAAGGTTTGTACTATCTAATTTCACCCTTATATTTTTTTACAATTTCACTAACAAAATGATACTACTCTTATATGTTCTTGTTCCTTGCATGAAAGATTGGGTTCTTTTCTAGATGAATTACACTTTGGCTATGAAAATATATAGTGACTCCAACCCTTTTTAGACTAACATGTAAGCACAATATTTTCAACCAAATATCTTCTTTATAGCCATGAGAATTATTGCCACATACTCTATCTTAGTAGTGGATAAAACAACCACAACCTATCTCTTTCTCATCTAACTTATTACACCACCACTTGAAGTAAATAATTATCTTGCTGCAAATATTCTAATATCCACATCTCCTATCCAATTTTAGTCCACATAACCATGAACATCTAGGAAATACATGTCTCCTATATAAATTCCATGATAAAATATAAGGAATACTCTAAGATACTTCATAAATATCTAAAAAAGTTGATTACATCTCATGAATTAATCTAAAATTAAGCATAAACTTGTTGAGAACTCCTATCACTTAGGAAATGTCTTGAATATATTACAAATCATAGTTCTATATTAGAATTCAAATTCAAGTTTGATAAGGTACCCTAATGCTCATTTTTCTCATCTTTAATGAAGAAGTAGGACATTGTGTGATGGATAATTTTATTTTTTAAAGTAACAACACATAATGGTATTGAATTTTTCATGCTAAACCTCTATAATATTGAGTTCATATGTGTTCTATTATATTGATAAGATAATTACTTAATTAATTATTATTAGGTTCCATTTCACACTAGCATGCTTAAGCTTACTTAAGTCATGTGTTTTTTTACCTCAAGTTGTAGGATTAGGATATGTATCATGATCTAGCTTAATATTCATTCAAGGTTTACTTTAGGGTTTCTTTATCCATTGTTAAGGTTAGTTCATTATATATTGCAATTGTCCAATCATTATTTTGGATTAGTAAAATTATCGCTCTTACAATAAATTAGGTGTTATTTCTAAATTTTGTGATAGGTGATTCTAGGAGAGTAAAAGCACAAAGTTGTGTCACACTTTATAAAGGAAATGACCAACGATGATCCAACTATTAAACTTGAATCACTAAAAAGTGGCATATATGTTTTTAATTTTGAAATGATGTAAAATAGTAAAATATGCATTTTTTAGTATTTTTATGTTTTTATTTTTTTTAAAGAATTAAAAGAATTATTTTTAATTAGTTTTTAATAAATTGACACTATAATTTAGTTGTTGATAAAATATTGAAAAATGAAGTTGCATGAGATGTCAAACTTTTTATAGTATTTTTTTTTTCTTTCAAATCTTTTGTGTGCATTTATAACTTGAATTAGTGCATGGATATCTTTTTTTCCAATTTTGATAAATACATGTTTTTAAATAAATATATAACACATGTGTAAATAAAAAAATAATTGTTTCCATCAAATGTCAACTTTCTTATTAAATATTTATCTAAAATGGAAAAAAATATACCATCTTGAAATAGATTCTTTTTATCTAGTGCATCATATTTTTTTCAATTTTTTCTAATAAGTTTTAGTATTTTTCCTTGGCATAGTAATTAGCCTAATATTTTGTGAAGATAACCTACTTTTAGTAAAAATAATAAATAAATAATAAATAATAATTAAACTATTAAAATAAATATATTTTTGAAAACTACATTTATGGATCTACAAAAGGGTATTTTTTATATTTTAAAAAACAATGTTATTTACATTAGGAGGAGTTATTGAAACTTCAAGTTTTTCAATTAATTTTATTTTTTTGGTAAATTGTATTCAAAGTGGTGATCCATATATTTTTAGCCAACAATTTTAGTTGAAAAAGTTGTGGAAGTATCTAACATAGCTAGAATGAATCTTACTATATCATATGTTTGACCAAAATTGATATTTAGTTAGAAATACTTAAATTCAGTTGTGTTGATAAGCTGGCTGAAAGTGTAACACAACTTTGTGCTTTTACCCAAGAGTTGTGGTGTTCAAGCATAAACTCCAAGACTTTCTTTGGCCAAGCCATATATTTTTGTTTACTTTTTCTCTTGTTATCTCCATACAAATCAAGGAAGAAAGGGGTTGTAGAATCAAATTCCTACACTAATCTTGAAAAGAGAATTGTATAGATTTTTTAAAAAAAATCTGTGCTAAATTATTATGGAGAATAGAGAACACATATGATAGAATATTCAATAGAATGTATAACACTAGTATTTATTAGTGGAAAATAATTTTGAGAGAAAAAAAACAATCTAAAATATGTTCAATATATTATCAAATCAAATAGAAGATTACAACACATTTGCAAAGAAAGTCTTCATAAGAGTTTCACAAGCATATAATCTTGTAGTATTTTTCAGCAACATCTTAGTACCTCCTAATTCATACATACAATATAACTCCTTAAGTATCTAGTTTATAGAAAAATGAAGTTAGAAATAATTTTTGGCTTAGAAAACCATGTGACAAAATCCCCATAAATATGACACTTATCATGACCTAATTTTCCAAACCACTTTTGAAGATTCCCACTAATAGGCTAAAAATAATATATTCTCTAACACAATCTTGCAACTCCCATAAATAACTAATTTTATTGACCCAACATGGGAACCTACATTTTTCATTATTATATATCTCAAAATAGACACTTCATGACAAATAATAATTCATGTCATAGTTTTCATGATTTGAAAGTTTTGATGCGAAAATACCGATATGGGCCGAATTACACTTGATCCATGAAGAATTGAAGCATAACGGAGCCACCAATACTCAAATATCAACAAGATAAATAAATAAAAATTAAAACTAAACATTTCATCAAAACCTAGCATACTAAATTATGAAAGATTTCAAAACATCTATTCTAATCCATTTGAAACTTATCTTCTTGTGGAATTGGTGTTGTGTTGATGTGGAACGACAACCCTTTCCCAATCCCATGATTAGTGAGCTTGTTTCAGTTGATTCTATGGAAGAGAATCAATGAAACCATAGTGATTGATGTGTGAAAACCTAATTTATGCTAAAATGAACACGATGCAAGCTAAGTTACCATGATTTAATGCTATAAATGATCTAATTATGCTATTGTTAAGCTAATCTATGTTAAAATAATGCTAAAAGATGAAAACCCTAATTCATATACAAGCTAAGATGGATGCATGGAAGCTTTTAATGGATGCTCTAAGCTATTATGCAATGAAAATGAACTAAAAAAAGCTAATAAGTGAGGAAAAGATGAGTGTGTATGTGAGTAAATTCAATAGCATGACTTTGAAATTGAAAGATGGATGTATGAGTTTCAACATCATAAGTTTTCTATGAAAAAGATGGATCCATTTATCTCCAAATAATGATCTATTTATAGGAGAGCAAATGAGGAATGAATGGTTGAGATCAAAAAGCTTAATCAACAGTTCAAGATGAAGGGGATGAGAGGCATGGATCATGGATTCTCATCAATGTATGAGAATGCAAGATGAAATTTAATCAAGGGCTCACACTTTCTTCAAACAAACACAATTTTGACCTGCTCACACAGGTCAAAGGTAACTTGCTAAAAAGGTTGAAGGTTTAGCTTGTTCAAGAAGCTTAGTGAGTTGATTGAAGGAGAGAGAATATTCCTTTGGGTGAGGGAAAATGAAATTTACAAATTAAAACAAAGTTTTAATTATGCAAAAGGGATAAAGAATATTCCATGGAAATATTCCCTTTGCTTAGAGAAAAATTAGTTTAATTGCTAATTAAACAAGGTTTAATTTATGCAATTAGGGGATTAGAGGAATTAAATGATATTTATTAAATTAGATGATTTAATAATTAGGGGAGGGGTGAAATGATATTTAATTAAATAACTTAGGGTTATTTAATTAAATAAGATGACTTAGGTGATTAAATTAAATATTTTTATTTATTTAATTTAATTAGATGAAGTATTAGTGCAGAAAGAGATGAATTAACACAATTTAATTAATTAAGCCAATAGATGAAAATGATGCAATTAATTAATTAGTTAAGCTAGTTAAATCAATTAAGTGAAAATAGGATTGATTAAAGAGGAAATGATATTAATATTTAAATCCAATTCAAATATGTGACATCGATTAGGACATTTTTCAGTGTCTACAAAAGTATTTCCCTCCATTCTTAGCTCTTATACATCATAATAACTTATCTAAGAATTCCCCAAAATTAGGGCTCACAAATATTATACAGATAGGATTTTTAAATACACCTTACAACACTCCATAAAGTACCAATGTGTGGTATATGATTCCAAATGAATACCACCCCACACCCCTCTTTGCCCTGGTCATTTTACTAGAGCATATTAAAATAGAAAATAAACTAAAAAATGGGAACATTGAGATACCTTGTTCCCAAAATTCTCCCACTTATCAAATATCATGCAAGAGACAAAGTGAAGCATACCATCATGGAATCTAATTTCTCAGGGTTGAACACACATACACTATGAATACCATTAATTTCTCTATGGTCATAGGCTTAGTTAAATCATATGCAATATTAATCAAAGTTTGAGCTCTCTAATTTTACCCTCCTATTTTCTACCATATCTCTAACAATATGGTGCTATAGTTGTATGTGCTTGGTCCTTGCATGAAAGGTTGGGTTCTTGTCCAAATAAATTACACTTTGAATATAAAAAACAAAGAGTAACTACAACCTCATGTAACCTAATATCTAAACATGATTATTTCGACCAAATAGCCTCTTTATAGGCATGAGTTACTACCATATAATCTACCTCATTAGTAGATACATTGACCACAACCTATTTATTTATCTTCTAAGTTATTACACCACCATTTGACGTAGATAATTATGCACTTGTGGATTTTTTGATATTGATATCTCAACCACAATTTGAGTCCACATAGCCATTAATATCTAGGAAATATATGTCTCTTATATAATTAGTATGATAAGACAAGGAATGCTATGAGGTACTCTATAAATATGATTACATACCAATGAATATATACAATATTAAACATAAACATATCAAGAACTCACATTTATTGAGAATTTTTTTAGCCTATTACAAGTCATAATATACATTAGACTTCCAATTACACTCTAATTAGGTACTCTAACACTCATGTTTTCCATATTCATTGAAGGAGTAGGATATTATATAATGGATAATTTTGTTCCCAAAGTAACAACACATAATGGTCTAGAATCCAACACGTTAAACCCATATACTATTGATTTAACATAATTTCTGTGGCCAATACATAATTTCTTCCTTTATTTGTCTCTTGTTATCTCAATTCTAAGAATGTTTCTAGCCACACTAATGTCTCTTGTTCTTTGAGCTGTTTGTGGATTTTTCCATGCAAGTCGCCACCTGTGGAATTCCACAAGTAGAATTCCAAAGTTGTGGTGCCATTGGGATTGGCTTTTGCACCGTCTCGGCCTGTAGTGCACCATCTCCCACATCCTCGTGTCCCACATTGCTTTGACTTCCATAGTCCTAATCTCTGCATGACCATGGCTTCCACCTCTCACATTTATGCAAATTAGAGTTTGTGCAGTTTTTGAAATCTTTCTTCATTAATTACCGCATTTTATGAGGCCTTTGGCTATAATAGGGGGTCTCTTTCCTTAATTTTTTCGTTGCAAGTTTTGTGATCTAATTTTCTTCCACAGGCTTTGACAGGTGTTATGCTTTGATCTTCGCAATTCTTCCATTTCAGCTCACACTAGGTAGGAATCCGCCCCCTTCTACATCTATATTCTATCGATGATTCAAACACTAGGTAGGATTTTGGATTGGTTAAGTTCGTAAAACTTCAAACTTAAATCCTTCAAATGATTAAACCCTTAGATAGGAGTTCCCTCGTGGGATTCTACCTCTGTCATGCCAAAATTCAGCTTGGACTGTGGTGGCTTCCACGCAAGGTAAACCCGCATGCTACAGAGCTTCTTCCATGGAATTCCTTCGTACCTGTGCTTCTCAATTTGTTTTTCATTAATTAGTTACCGACATGCCAAAATTAACAAACTTCAAATTGATAAGAATTTGCACCTTGCAAAAATCTCCATACGGGATGCTTGGTGCAGAATTCCACATGTGGGTTGCCACTTCTTAGGTGCCAGTCTGCGTGGCCTCCATATACACATGGCCCGCAACCTCCTTGCTTCTACACACCCTTGGCCCACAAACCTTCAAAACCCGCAAAATATCAGAAAATTCCTCAAATTGCTGTATTTAATGTTCCATTTTCAGCATTGGATATATTTATGATGATTTTTTGTCATGATGATGCATTTCTCATTCGGACTAACATCTTGCCCTCGCTTGATCAATTTTAGTCAGAACGCACTATTTATGCAGGTTTTATGGAAAATGCTGAGAAAGTGGGAAAGAGTGAGAAAATAGGTAGAGCTAAGAAAGCAAAGGCCAAGATGAGGTACAAGTTTCATGACATGGAGATTACTTCCAAGATCATGTCTGATTGGGACAAGATGTCTGACATTGACCTCGGGCACATGAGTATCAATGAGTTTCAAGAGAGCACTCTTATCAACCCAAAGAATGATATGGCTAGGAGAATCAAGAGAAGTGGCATTGCACATGCTGCAGGCTTCCCACCATCCTTCATTAGCCCTGAACTCATCCATGGGTGCCAAGAATTTTATCATAAGGATTCACAGAGAATAGTCACATTAGAAGGGTGGCTAGTGGCTGACTTGTCTCCTCCATCTATTGCAAGGACCTTCGGGATTCCCTCTTTTTCACAAATGGAGGTGTGTTCAAGAGAATATTCCCTCAACATATGGAAAACAAATTCTCTAGCCTGATCCCAAGTTACCAACAATAAATGGTTGCACACTCCTCAAACTAGTGTAGGGAAGCTTCCAAAGAAGCTATATAGAAGCGACTTTGTGGAATAAGTGAATAATTTTCTGACGTTATTGAGCAAGGTGGTAAGCCTTCCCATTTCAAATATATTTGAAGAATGGATGGACTACTTTTTCAAGGAGATACGAAGGGGGGAGATCTAGTTTGATTGGGCGAAAACTATCAATGACAATATTCACACCCAATATGTTTCATTGAAGAAGATCTTGAAATTCTATATGACTTCTTATGTCATTTATTTGCTAGCGGTTAATTTTTCATACAAAGGTTTGACATGCAAAGAGAATATGGGGATAGGCCCCAATGAGAATATTGTTTATGAATGTTATATGCAATTGCAGTACAAAAATAATAAGAGGAACTACAAAAGCGTGAACAATACCTTAATTATGCACATTGTTAGATCCTTGGCAAATGAGTTCGATAACAGTATGTCTTTCTCCACCAAGGAAATGGTAAAGAAATTTGGTTATTGGTTTATCTAGTTCCCTAAGTTCACCTACTTCAAAATTGAGGGTTCTTTTGGGGCCCCATACAATTTGTTGAGGTATCCCACAAATAAAAAGCTCATGTTGGAACTTACACAACAACTGTGCACCTCACACCAATTACCGCAATCAAAGCACAGAGCTGGGGTGCCTTCTCCCATGAATCTAGGAAGAATAATGTAGTCTTTCCTAGCAGCCATATTAGTTGAAAGCTCTGATAAAGAAACACAGGAGTACAAGATCCTCCTCCACACTATAAGGGGAAATGTGGACCCGTTGGGAAAATTGAAGAAACAGGTTGGTAGGAAACATGCACATAAGTCACATGTAGGAGACCTTTGGGTCAGTTGTGACAATGATCATGAGGTCATGAAAAGGTTGTACATAGCTTGTCCTTGGATTTCATAAGGACTTTGGATATATACAAGTTATCCTTGATTAGCTAGAGGAAGATGATAATAGGCTGGATGAAGAGGCCCATAGTAAGGTAGCTAAGCTCCCTCTCCAATTAATTGATTAGACTAAGGAATAGGAAACATACATTGATGTGGTTACCCATCCATTATTGCAAAGAATAAAGAAGTGGTTTGATGATTAGGTCACTCAATTGGAGTAGCAAGGGGTAGAGCTTACTTACAATGAATGGGAGCAAGAAAAAGGGTAGAGAAGTGATGATGGAGGAAAGACTGAAGATGAAGCTCCTCAAGGAGGTGCTCCTGAGGTGAGCTCATCAAGCAAGAGTTCCAAGTCTCCTCTGGCTAGATCCGATCATGAAAGAGAAAAGGATGTGTTAAAGAGACAACCAACATAGAAGCCTCGAGTTTATGAGAGAAAGGTCATGGAAGGACAAAGGCCTATCCCCAAGAAGGCCAAGAAAGGAGGAACATTCATAATGGAGACCATCAAAGAGGAACCATCACCCCTAGGAGAGGATTCACATGCATAATCACTCACTCACCCATTATCACAACCACCATCACCGCACCACATCCATTAGCCTTTGCTCCACTTCTAAAACATATATCTTCTCTACCTACTATAGACATAATTTTCCATCTTTCATTCACCACATTGATTACTTTAGTGATCATGGTTGATTCTTCATCCTCAAATTCATCATCCACTTCTTCCTCCTTGCTTCCACCTCCTCAAACTATCTTCTCTACACTATCACAGGTACTCTCCCTTCTATCTTGCCTTTTCCTACTACAATATGAAAAAAAAAAATTGTGGATTATGCCACAGAACATGCCTTAGGGATTTTTTGAGGCTCTATTTTCCTAGGATAGTAGGCTTCTTATGGCTCAACTTATTGCAGCCCTCCCTACTCCTACCTTGGAACCACCCAAAATGAAAAATGTACAATAAATTTGGGAAGAGATGCAAAAAAAAAAGGAGAAAATTGAGGATTTGGCCGACATTGGTGATGACATTGTTGAATCTGAGCCTAAGGACCACATCGACAAGCCAGGTGAAGGCCTCAATATTGTGGAGCCTGATAAGGATGCTTTTGATGGTAATGATGAAGAG
>VDFB02174485.1:0-22186 GCA_007258455.2 Sequoia sempervirens
GGAGAGAGTGGGAGAGAGTGGGAGAGGATTGGAGAGAGGGTGGGCAAGAGTGGGAAAGAGTGGGAGAGAGTATAGACAAAGACAGATAATAAATCTATAAAAAAAACCAACTTTTTCATAACGCGAGTGCATTTTGAAGATGTATAGACATGACCATTTTAGCAAGAATGAATGAGTTTCACTTTTTTTTTTCTTTTAATATGTAATAACGTGAGTGAGTTATAACACGCTCACGTTATGGGCTCGTTGTGGCCAAGCCTCAGGATCGGCACACAAAGTCATAACGCACTCACGTTATAGCGCATTCGCGTTATGAGTTTTTAAAAAAAAAATTGAAAGTGGCCACAAATTTGCTACCCATCTCCATGCACCCGCCCATAGATGAATAAAGTTGGGGTAGAAAACAAATCAAAAGTATTTGATTGTCTAAGATAAGTTAAAAAAAATTCAAATTATTTTACATAGAAAAAAAAACGAGTTCAATTAAATCCTAATTGATCAATGTCATGAGGGTAAACACTCTAAATCAATTGATAAGTAAGAAGTTTTTTAATACTTTCTCAAATTATGATATTGCTATCAGAATTTAAAATCCGAAACTTTTTCCATTTCTATGGAATAATACTGTATGGGGAAATCACTATCACCAAATATTGGTGGCAATTTATGAACTGACAGTGAAGTTATAGTGATGAGTCAATAAGATTTCAGAAGCACTGTAGGCATGTTCATAGTGGCAACAACAATGATGATAAGTCTGTGACCTTTTATCTCATGAAAATACTCTTAGGTTTTAATAGGGGTTGGAGGATGTCATGGAAGTTTGTCGTCCAGAGCTCGGAGATTGATTTTGCAAATGATAATACTTTCAACACATTGAATCTCAAAAGTGGTAAATAGTTGATCCACTTGACTGTAAAAGATTGCTTTTTCCTAAATGCTCTATTTTATGTGATGGTAAATCTTAATTAGTCTATATGTTGTAATTTCAAAGTTTGTTGAAATAAAACTATCCAAAAATTACTCATATTCATATGGGCGTGTAAGGTAGAGTTGTTAAGATTGTTTGAGTCGAAAACAAAAGGTTTGCAAGGTCCAGGTTTTGGGATTTTAATTATCTTTTGCAACTTCAATGTTTGCTCTTGCATGGTTGCTGTGAATTTCTAAATGCTTGCTCTCGTCCCTCGCAAACTTCTCAGTATTTCCTGGCCTTATGTTTTTTGATATTTCAGTACTAATTAAAGAATTTAAAAGAAAAAAAGGGTAAATCATTGAACGGACAAGGTGTTTACAATAAGCCACTCTTATTTATGGTAATAAGGTAACTTCTGCAGCGATAAAAGTAGCTAAGACACACTCATAAAGATTGTACACTCATATAGATTTTACATACACATAGATCAAGCAGCCATTGAAGCAAAATACATATCTCCATATCCTTTCACTGGATCAAGTCTTAAGCAATTGAACGGATGTTGGAATCCATCGATGCGAAATTGGTGAAGATCTGGGTGATTGCCTTATGAGCATGTTGAGGCCATAAATTCCTCATCACAGTAATGTTGTTTCCATTAGGAGACCCTCCTGCGTAGTCAGTGATGAATCTCATTGCTATGAATGGCTTGTTTTCGCTCTCGCATACCTGCACAATTGCATGTTTTCTCACAACCACATGTATTGTAATCTACATAATGGAAACACTATCTTATCCACATTGATATCCTACCATTGCAATTGCGGCGCTTGAGGTGTCGATGGAGACAAGATTGAGCTGGTTGCAGAGAAAGTCTCTGTATGCTTCGTTATTCACATAAAAGTTGGAATTGCTGCCCCTCTCAACCCTTTTTATCCTTGGCTGCTCTTGCAGACATGCAGAGGCTTTTTCCTTTGATGTGCACTTATCCATCTCTACTTTCTATAATTCAATTCATTATAACATTAAACTGTTGATTGAGAGTTGTTAATTAATTGAAATTAAAATGAATACCCACAATTATCCACAACACATAAAGAAATTCAAAGAAAAATTTAGTGGTAAACACATGTAAGCTCATGGAAATACCTCCAACTGTTGTGTAGTGGTATAGAGAGCATTTTCCACATTCAACCAAAACTAGGGCTTTCCCTCTTCAGCCTTTCCTCTCATTGAAAAGATCTCTTCCCACTGGGGATACACACTCTGAAACTCATTTGGAACTTGGCTTTTCAATTTTCCAACATTGTAATTGAAAAATGTGAGGTTCGCAATATCACGATCGGATCTCGCATCATCACTTCCAAATTTCTGAGGTCATCCCATACCCAAAATCAGTTTAAAACTGGTTATCCCATCTATAAGATTTTAAGAGGCAAAGATGAAGATGAGTGAAGAAAGATGAGGGTAAGCAGTAAGCACCTCCCAGTAGAAAAGGCCAGTTTGTGCAAATTGATGGGGAATTGCCACGTCATCGATGTTGAGTTTACCAAAGTTGGCGCTGGACCCTCTTCCATACTATACTACTGCCTTCACATGAAAAAGAGTGACCATGAACTGTGTCGTCCGTGCTAAATTCACCTGTGTCAACACATTTTTCATTTTTTAATTAATTATTTAAATATTAAAAAATTGCATAATTCCTATATTAGAACATGGTAATTGGAAATCTCATGTTTCTAATTAAATAATTTAATTGTTAAATAAAAATAAACCCGATCCCACTACATGGTACGCACACTAATAGGGTCCAATTAATATACAAGTTAAAGTGCATAGAAGAACATTTAATTTGTAGTTTAAACTACCACCAAAATGGCTTTAATAATGCGGCTAAAATGGCTTTACATATGTGCCACTTTTTAAAACAATTAAACTACAATATGGTATTTAAACTACATCACTTATGGTATTTATTAAACTACCTCAACACTATAGCTTTAATGCCATTTAAAATGCCTTGATTTTAGACTTTATTCATGCCTTTCTTGAAGGTTTTTTTAGTAGTTATTAAATTATTATAATGGTTATTTTTGGTTGTTAATTTTTTTTTATTTTTTAATTAATATTATCAAAATTTTCAAAAAACAAAAAAATGAAGGGTGAAGATTTCAAGAATTCTCTTTAATTTAAGGTAGATTTTTTCTCAACACACCAAATGCCATTGTAAGACATCTCTCGATGTAATTAATCATAATTTCACATTTCATTTATATCTAAAACAATAAAGTATAAATTATCTTATTTTTTTAATAAAAAATAAATTTTAATTGTAAAACAATTTTAAAATAATAAAATGTTATGCTACAATTTAATCATTTATCTATACATGTATATGTTTATAATTATATTTTTTAATAAATTATATTTCTTTGGAATCAAATTCTCTTTTGAAACTAAAAAATAACAATACAAAATAAAAGATAAGATTTTATCTATCATTTTAACACTAACAACTTAATCAATTTCACTATATACACATATACATTTATAATCAAATTCTCTTTAAAAATCATACTCTTTTGAAACTAAAAAATAACAATACAAAATAAAAAAGATAAGATTTTATTGGTCATTTTAACACTAACAATTTAATCAACTTCACTATATACACTATATTCAGATTCTCTTTGAAAATCATATTTTCTTTTGAAACTAAAAATGGACAATAAAAAATCAAAAGATAAGATTTTATCTGTCATTTTAACATTGACAACTTAATCAATTTCACTTTAAATGCATGTACATTTGTAATCATTCTCTTTGAAAATTGCATTTTCTTTTGAAACTAAAGAATAAAAATACAAAATAAAAGATAAGATTTTATTTGTTATTTTAACATAGACAACTTAATCACTTTCACTTTATACACATATATTAATAATCAAATTCCCTTTTAAAACTAAAAAATAACAATACTGTTGACGTCCCAAATGGCACAACAACATTGCAAATAGAATATTGCTACTCTGTTTCTCCTAAAAGAGAAAGATGATCACATGGATACCTTAGCTCCCAAGGTCTTTGTAGTTTGGTCTCAACTGTGCTGATGTCCCTCAGTGGTCAATGTAACAGTAATGTTCAAGGGGCCTGCTGGTGTTGAGCTTTTGGACTATTGTGGGTTAAACATGAATTTAAATCTACTCTAACTGGGGTTTTCAAAGAAATAGAAAAAGATGGATCAGGGCTTTGGGACAAAAAAGAATGACACTTCATCTAAATTAACTAGACCTATTTCCTTTCAAGGAATTCCTAACTAAAACTACAGAACAAACTTAACTTGTGACTAACACACAGCTGCATTCATTCACAGTGCTGATTTCAACAACAAATTGCAAGTTACCATTTAAAAAAAACATAAAAATCCAACTTCATTCCTTGAAAGCTTCACAAATCAAATGATTAACCTAAGACAAAAACCATTCTGAAACACAATCTGAAGTAGATTAAAATCTGGTTGCCCCTACTATCAGTGAAATAGATAGACAACATTTACAAAGCTCGCACAATCACCTGTGTACAGAAAATCTATGATTTCAAGTTGTTTCCATTTACACTAAGAAAACTAAAAGATAAATTCTTCTATTCTGAATCTAACTCCTAACAGAGAAGACAAAAAGAAGCTCCTATTATAGAGAATCAGGATCAGCTTCTTTCCTCTCTCACTAACTCTACTAATTTCAACCAGTTCTAACTCTACCCCATCTTACACTAAAAGTTCTAACCTTTACAAAGAGGAACGAATGCCTTATATACAGAATGTACAAGAAAGGATGTGTTGTCCCCTGCAATAGGGTTTTACAAAATATCTGCTTTGGCTACAGGATTGTCGGATCTCAAATCTTTTGAAGAAAGTCAGTTGTGCATTCAAAACAGAGCCTCACTGTCCACGCTGATGAAGGATTTTGTATGTAGGAGAAGTCTTTTAGATCTTTTTGGTAGCTAAAACATTAACTCCCTTGTTTGTGTGTCCATACTTGAACTCTGTTGGGGCCGATTTGAATGCTCTAGGATATTTGCATTAATATTGATCTACCTCTGCCAGCAGTGATCGCCACAGGTGTCCCTCTGAGTCATGGTTTCTTCCATCACTCAGCTTCCTTTTCGTTTTGGGACTCCTCTGCTCGTTGAACACCTTCTGGAAGTTCCATCGGGCCTCCCTGTAGATCTAAACACCACCGCCCAAACAGATTCATCACTAAGTGTTCTCAAAAAGAGTCTATTTCGTTTGCACCCTGTAGACTTCTTACATAGGAGCGGTCAACCAATCAAAGGCCCCTCTTAGCTCCCCCTGAATGGATTGTCACTTGCCACGCAGGATCTCGAGTGGTCAAAAGGTGGTTCGCTTGGCAATCACACATCGGTGAGACACCCTTGGTGTCTCCCAGATGTGATTTCATCCCACAACAGTTATCGGTAAGACTTCTTGTTTGGCCAGAGGTTGTGACGAGTCCCTATCGGTCATATCAATATCCTTCTTCGCATGGGGAACTAATCTTCAATGTCGGGGAGACCATCGCTTATCGTTGTGACCTCGTGGCGAAGTCACTCATTTTGCTTAGAGTCTCTGCGAGTTCCTTTTTACTCTCCCTGGGCTCACTTCATTCTTTCGGTGTGACACTAGCAAGTCAGTGGGATGTTTCGCCAAAGGCCAAATCTCTGGGTGAGCTTCCTTCTGTCGGTGAGACACCCTTGGATCGGGGAGACCCTATCACAAACTCCCATTCTCTTACTGAGCCCATTTCCTTCGCTGAGACACCTTAGAGTCGCCCAGACATTTTGTCGAGTGCCCTTTATTCTTTTGGAGCCTCCCCGATTTCCTTTGTTGACCTTCTCGTACAAGTTTTTGTTTTTGTTTCGGAATGACTTTCTTCCTTCGCCAAGACCTTGTATCAAGGTCTCCTTCCTCCGTTGAGTTGTTTGATTCCATTGGCAAGACTCCTTCGGGGTCGCCGAGATCTCTTAGCGAGCTCCAACAGCTACGCCGATGCCTATTTATTTCAATAAGACTTTCTTTGATTGGCGAGAGCTATGGCGACATCCATTTGTTCTCCTGAGCTCTTTTATTTCAATGAAACCTTTCACCATCAGTGAGACCATTTGCTGATCCTTTTCACTCTTGCCAGGCTTCCTCCATGTCGCTGAGACATTCTTTGGTCTCAGAGACTTTACACAGACAAAAGCTTCCTTGCACCGAACTCTGTTGTTACCAAGACCTTCTTGGGTCGGCAGGACATCCTACCGAACCCGTTGCATCCCCTTTGATTCATCCCGAGTTCGAGTCTTTCGGCGTGACTTCCCTGTTCGGAAATACACTTCACTGAAGACATCTTCCTTTAGCGATCCTTTCCTTTCAGGAAGACCCTTCTATAGTCATACCGACATGTATTCTTTTGTTTCACATGTTCACTGTAACCTCATCCCTTCGGCTAGACTTTATGCCGAAGGTTTTACCCTTTACTGACTTTAGACCCTTGGTGGGACCCTTCCACGTCGGTAAGACTCCTGGCGAAATCACTTTTGTGTCACCCAGACTTCCTTGTGGTCATACCGATAGATGGCCCCTCCTTGTACCTTGTCGGCATGACCAAATGTACTCACCGAGACCTCCCTCTGAAGGAAAATTTCTCGCCAAAAGGTATAATTTTGATTGGGGTTGGTGAGACATAAAGAAGTCATCGGGGCCTTTTGGTCGGGAGAAAGTCCTATGCTGATACATGAATCCCCTTTGGTAGTGGTCAGCGAGACATAGAGAAGTCGCCGAGACTTCTTCCTGAAGGAGATCTCCTGTCGAAGTGCTCCACTTTGCTGACTGTTGGCGAGACTTAAAACCTTCGCCAAGACCTTTTGGCAAAGAAGGTGACTCCCACCGAAGTGAAATCTTTTTTTTTTTTTTTGATAGAACACTCCTAGTCACCGTGACTTTGATTGATGTCATGCCGATAGTTGACTGCACATGAATTTCACTCACTGTGACATCTCTGGGGTGTTGCCAATTTTTCCTTAGTTGATTTTAAGATCAACTAGATTCGAGGAATGCCTTCTAGTCGATCCCCAGCTAAGAAATATCATCAAGTGTAGGATTTAACCCTGCAAAAGGAAGGTTTGCATTAGTCCTCAATAGAAAATAAGGCATATTATAATAAAATCACCATTGCTTACAATTATTGCAGTCAATTCCTAACAAGAAGGAAAACCAATTTAGGTTGAGACAGAACCAAGATTAAATTAGATAGATGAAAAGTCAAAATTAGAAGGAAAAAACACAAGAATTCCAAAGAGGAAAGCCAGTAACCAGAAGCAAAGAAATCAAAAGAAAGGGGGACCCATTTTGATATAGACCAAAGTGGGGTGCTTATGCAAGGCATAACAAATGGCGACTCGGCTAGGAAAATGGTTTAACCATTTTCATGAATCCGAAGGATTCAGCTACCTAGAACTCCTGGTTCATGAACATCACAACTCTAGTTAGGTCGGTTAGAACAAGCAAGGTAGAGCTAAAATTTCAAATGTAATTCAAACAAAGGCTACCCTTGAATCTATGTGTGTGCTTGATAGTGCATCATTCCTTTCATAAAGTTCTCCATGTTTTGAATAACAATGTGTAAAATTTGGGCTACATGAGCTGATTTCCTTCATGCAATGATATCTCGAGCATTGCTCCACTCCCATTCAGGCATCCATAGCCCCGACGGAGATACCTCTAGTTCTCTCACAAAATTTCTCTACTGCCAGACATGCGTCCATAGCCTCGGTAGAGATACTGGAATCACCCATTCATATTGATTCTTCTTCTTTTGATAATTCTTTTCTTTTCTTTTGGAGTTTCAAATATTTCATTTAATTTTGCTTCTTTTTTTTAATATGTCAAATGTTTAATATCTGATCTGGGTTGAAAACTACAATGGACCTCATAATAGCACTTGGAAGTTAGATTTTTCACTCAAATTTTACAATACCGTCATCCTAGGATAAATACACTACTAGAAGAGGAGATGATTTTAAGGATTTGTGGCAAATTCAAGGGAACTGATGATGCTACTTACTTGGTACCTTGTTCTTGAAAAACTTTCCACAACCTTTATTGAAAACAAACATGAAACAAAGAATTTAGGACAGGATCATTGCATCAGATAACATGAAAATATCTAAACCACTTCTCTCCTAATGACCAAAGTATGCTTGAACTAACAACAACCATTTTAAGATGTGGTAGAACAAGTAAACTCCAAAAGGAAAAAACAAAACAAAAACCAAGACAAACAGAAAAGCTATCTGCAATAGAAGCAAAAGAAGAATATTTACAAACAGAAAAACAAACCAGACTATTTACAAACAAAAACAAAAGAACAAGGAAAGGAAAAAAAACAAAACAGAGGAAAACTAACTAAACCAAAAAACTAACACTAATCTATCCTAATCCTAAACTAGCTCAAAAGCTAAGCTCTACAAACACAAAACTATAAAAATTTATACATTGACTTGACTGATTTTTAATTATGTGCAACAATCTTAACTTACTAGGCACAGTTCTACGCCTAGCAAATTTATCTTTATATTCAGAAATATAAAGCTTGTGCACAATCAGTTCATTTTGAGGGCATAAAGCTTGAAATATTATCAACTGTGGGTTCTCAGTTTTATCATGATTTACCCACAAACATGTTTTACTATCCCCAACGCCATAATCAAACTGAAAATTATTAAAACACAGAGGATAATGAAAGGACACCACCTGATTCTGAAGATTTCTAGTTACCAATGCAAGCTTGTGGTGTATTATCTCCTCCTCACAAGGTCTTAGCTCATGGAACACCACTGAATCAAGGTTCATCTTGCAGTCAGGATATTCACTCACCAGCATCTCTGTATTCATCTCAGGCACAGAGTCAAATTTTTTCTGAATTTCTTGAGATGAAGTCTCACTTTGAACATTCTCTTGCAACATGTCATCCCCTAGGGTCTGAGAATCTACCTCCAGCTTATCATCATTGGTGTCAGGGGTATTGGCACATGGTGGACAAGGATTTCCTTCAAGCTCACTTGAATGTACAGAGGCAGAGACAGGAAAACACTCTCTTAATTCATATTTCTGCACCTCATCAGCAAGGACATGCCACTTAGCATCAACTTCACCAGTGTTAGGAACAAATTGATTTGTGGATACTAAGCAAAGACCTTCTTCCAACAATACATTTGAGCAATTAGAATCAAAATCAAGAAAATCAACCTCGATCTCATTCTCTTCGTTATGTTGAAGAGATTCAACTTTTGAGATAGCCTCTTGGTTGCTTTCTTGGCATTCCTCTGCTTCTCCCAAATGTACCTTATCATGAACTTCTTCAGGGAACAATTGACTGATCTTCACATCTTCTTGAATTTCTTCCCTTAAAATTTCATGCTAACATTTAAGTCCTTGACTTTGAACACAAGATTAACTGGCAATCTCATCTTGAAGCATGTCACCTGTTTCAATCTGCCCACTACTCAAATCAGTAGAGTCATCTTCTTGTGTTAACCCACCAAGGGGTGTTTCCTCCTCATTCTCATTGGGGCCCGGATATGTACTCCAAGGATCCTCCATAAGTATTCCTTCAACAGTGATCATTTGCTTGAAATACAAATCCATCCTTCCTAGGAAGACATGGAAATTTGTCTGAGAATGTTGATCAGTTCGATGTATCCTACATCCACTTGGCCCAACAAGTTCTGATAGTTTCAGACCTCCCAGCTCTTCTAATTTCTCCTTTATTCGATTTTGCATACGAGGGATATCAAGCCAACATGAGCCATATTCCTTTGTCGATTCCTCCTCGCGCTGACTCTCATCTTGATCAAAAGAGTTTACCTCATCTCGTTCACAACCCTCGTTAGTACTAGAATTTTCAACAAAGCTAGATTCTATCTTGAGATTTACATTATGCTCTAAATTTACATCCATTTCATGCTTTTCACCAAACAAGTCATCAAAGTTATATTCTGGTGAATCAAATGTTTCATCTAGAGCTTCATTATGATGTAATGGAGTATGCTTTGGAAGATGACTAAAAAGAGATGATATAGTCACCACTTCATTGACAAGTGGAGTATTTAACTCTATGATTGGATTTTGTAGGGATGAGTTCTCCCAGCGGCCTTATGTGCGAGGACCAAACTGATCTAAGAATAAGATTTCTAACTCTGCCCATGAATAAATAGATTGTGGTGGCAGATAAACATACCATTGTCTTGCTGAACCTTAAAGTGTTCAGATGAACAATTGACAGACAACATCCTCATGCGGAACCTAGAGAAAAGTGAGAATACGCCTGCAAGTTTTGACATGTTCAAAAGCATTTTTCCCACTGTTAGGGAAAAATAAAGGAAGCCTATCATATAGGTGACCAGGGATTTCATGGACAAATCCAGGTATATACAAAGGGCTACCCATTAGAGCTAGGCTTCCCAAGATCTGGCCCACTCCAACTATCAACGATCCATAATTACTCATGTTTGTCCTCCTTCTAGCGCCAGTTCCTGTTGACGTCCCAAATGGCACAGCAACATTGCAAACAAAATATTGCTACTCTATTTCTCTTGAAAGAGAAAGATGATAACATGGATACCTTAGCTCCCAAGGTCTTTGTAGTTGGGTCTCAACTGTGTTGATGTCCCTCAATGGTCAATGTAACAGTAATGTTCAAGGAGCCTACTGGTGTTGAGCTTTTGGACTGTTGTGGGTTAAACATGAATTTAAATCTACTCTAACCGAGGTTTTTAAAGAAATTGAAAAAGATGGATCAGGGCTTTGGGACAAAAAAGAATGACCCTTCATCCGAATTAACTAGACCTATTGCCTTTCAAGCAATTCCTAACTAAAACTGTAGAACAAACTTAACTTGTGACTAACACACAGCTGAATTCATTCACAGTGTTGATTTCAACAGCAGATTGCAAGTTACCATTTAAACAAAACATAAATAATCCAACTTCATTCCTTGAAAGCTTCACAAATCAAATGATTAACCTAAGACAAACACCATTCTGAAACACAATCTAAAGTAGATTAAAATCTAGTTGCCCCTACTATCATTGAAATAGATAGACAACATTTACAAAGCTCGCACAATCACCAGTGTACAGAAAATATGTGATTTCAAACTTTTTTCCATTTACACTAAGAAAACTAAAAGATAAATTCTTCTATTCTGAATCTAACTCCTAACAGAGAAGACAAAAAGAAGCTCCTATTACAGAGAATCGGGATCAACTTCTATCCTCTCTCACTAACTCTACTAATTTCAACCAGTTCTAACTCTACCCATCTTACACTAAAAGTTCTAACCTTTACAAAGAGGAAACAATGCCTTATATACATAATGTACAAGAAAGGATGTGTTGTCCCCTGCACTAGGGTTTTACAAAATATCTGCTCTGGCTGTAGGACTATCGGCTCTCAGATCTTTTGAAGAAAGTTGGTTGCGCATTCAAAGATGAGCCTCGTTGTCCATGCTAATGAAGGATTTCCTACGCAGGAGAAGTCTTTTAGATCTTTTTGGCAGCTACAACATTAACTCCCATGTCTATGTGTCCATTCTTAAACTCTATTGGGGCCGGTTTGAATGCTCCAAGATATCTACATTAATATTGATCTTCCTCTGCCAGCAGTGATCGCCACAGGTGTCCCTCTGAGTCATGGATTCTTCCGTGACTCAGCTTCCTTTTCATTTTGGGACTCCTCTACTCGTTGACCACCTTCTGGAAGTGCCATCGGGCCTCCCTACAGATCTGAACAACACCGCCCGAATAAATTCATCGCCAAGTGTTCTCAAAAAGAGTCCATTTCATTTGCACCTGGTAGACTTCTTACACAGGGGTGGTCAACCAATCAAAGGCCCCTCTTAGCTCCCCCTGAATGGACGGTCACTTGCCACGCAGGATCTTGAGAAGTCAAAAGGTGGTTCGCTTGGCAATCGCACATCGGTGAGACACCCGTGGTGTCTCGCCGATGCGATTTCATCCCACAACAGTTATCAGTAAGACTTCTTGTTCGGCCAGAGGTTGTGATGAGTCCCTATCAGTTATACCAATATCCTTCTTCGCATGGGGAACTGATCTTCAATGTCACAAAGACCATCATTTGTCATTTTGATGTCATGGTGAAGTCACTCATTTCACTTGGAGTCTCCCCGAGTTCCTTTTTACTCTCCCTGGGCTCACTTCGTTCTTTCGGTGTGACACTGGCAAGTCGGCGGGATGTTTCACCGAAGGCCAAATCTCTGGGTGAGCTTCCTTCTATTGGTGAGACACCCCTGGGTCAGGGAGACCCTATCCTAAACTCCCATTCTCTTACCGAGCCCATTTTCTTCGCTGAGACACCTTAGAGTCGCCCAGACATTTTGCCGAGTGCCCTTTATTCTTCTGGAGCCTACCTGATTTCCTTCCTCGTGCCAGTTTCTATTTTTGTTTCGGTGTGACTTTCTTCCTTCGCCAAGACCTTGTATCGAGGTCTCCTTCCTCCGTCGAGTTGTTTGATTCCATCGACAAGACTCCTTCGGGGTCACCGAGATCTCTTAGCAAGCTCCAACAACTATGCCAATGCCTTTTTATTTCAATAAGACTTCCTTCAATCGGCGAGAGCTATGGCGACATCCATTTGTTCTCCTGAGCTCTTTTATTTCAGTGAGACCTTTCACCATTGGCGAGACCCTTCGCCGATCCTTTTCCCTCTCGCCGAGCTTCCTCCATGTCACTGAGACATTCTTTGGTTGGCGAGACTTTACATCGACAAAAGCTTCCTTGCACCGAACATTGTTGTCGCCAAGACCTTCTTGGGTCGACAGGACATCCTACCGAACCCGTTCCCTTCCCTTCGAGTCATCCCGAGTTAGAGTCTTTCGGCGTGACTTCCCTGTTCAGCAAGACACTTTGCCGAAGACATCCTCCCTTAGCGATCCTTTCCTTTTGGGAAGACCCTTCTATAGTCATACCGACATGTATTCTTTCGTTTCACATGTGTCGTTGTAACCTCATCCCTTCGACCACACTTTTTCCCGAAGGTTTTACCCTTTGCCGACCTTACACCCTTGGTGGGACCCTTCCATGTCAGTAAGACTCCTGGAGAAATCACTTTTGTGTCACCCAGACTTCCTTGTGGTCATACTGGCAAATGCCCCCTCCTTGTACCTTGTCGGCATGACCAAATGTACTCGTCGAGACCTTCCTTCAAAGGAAAATCTCTGCCGAAAGGTATAACTTTGATCGGGGTCGGTGAGACATAGAGAAGTCGTCAGGACCTCTTGGTCAGGAGAAAGTCCTATGCCGATACATGAATCCCCTTTGGCAGTGGTCAGCGAGACATAGAGAAGTCACCGAGACTTCTTCCTAAAGGAGATCTCCTGCCGAAGCGTTCCGCTTTGCTGACTATCGGCGAGACTTAAAACCTTTGCCAATACCTTTTGGCGAAGAAGGTGACTCCCGCCAAAGTGAAATCTTTTTTTTTTTTGTCGATAGAACACTCTTAGTCACCGTGACTTTGATTGATGTCATGTCGATAGTTGACTGCACATGAATTTCGCTCACTGTGACATCTCTAGGGTCTTGTCGATATTTCCTTAACTGATTTTAAGATCAACTAGATTCGAGGAATGCCTTCTAACCTATCCTGAGCTAAGAAATATCATCAAGTGTAGGATTTAACCCTGCAAAAGGAAGGTCTGCATTAGTCCTCAACAACAAATAAGGCATATTATAATAAAATCACCATTGCTTACAATTATTGCAATGAATTCCTAACAAGAAGGAAAACCAATTTAGGTTGAGACAGAACCAAGATTAAATTAGATAGATCAAAAGTAAAAATCAGAAGGAAAAAACACGAGAATTCCAAAGAGGAAAGCCAGTAACCAGAAGCAAAGAAATCAAAAGAAAGGGGGGACCCATTTTGATCCAGACCAAAGTGGGGTGGTTATGCAAGGCATAACAAATACAAAACAAACAAGATGAGATTTTATTTGTCATTTTAACAACTTAATCAATTTCCCTATATACACAGATACATTTATAATTAACTTCATAAAACTCAAAATCCTCAAAATTACAACATTAGACTTATCAAAAGTAAGAAAAAAAACAAAACCACTTTATTCATGATATTGCTAAACTCTACTACATATAGCGCTTTTAGTTTATGGGTTGCAATTAAGTATTACCATTCCTCTTCCACACATCACCACAAGAATTCTACGCCCTCCAATATCTCCCACATGAAACCTCCGCGCTGCAACACAATGCCCAACATCAACCATTAATCTATATTATCTCACCATTTACACTTGGGAAGGTAATAAACAAAATGCCATAGGAAACCCAAATCTAAATTTTAATAAGGGGAGAAAAGAAGTGAATTGGGTTTTGCAACAACCAAAGATATCTATGGTGGGTAAATCTCTGTCTGGATGGAATGTTCCAGAGTGCTCATCCAAAACTACATCGAGTTCAGCTCTAGTCGAAACAACCAGGCCATAAAGCTCTCCCTTTTTATTCACACGCTTGATCTTTTCAACAATTTCTCGAGGTATTTCAGCAACAGAGAGTAATGGAAGGGAAATCATTAACAAGAAGAAGAGAAGAAAAGTAGATGAAATCTTGTAGAAAGCCATGGCAGAATTGAAGTGTAGAGCTATTGTGATGCACACTTACTAAGCTGGTTTGTAAAGTGAAACACTTCATTCCTATTTATAGGGAAGAATACCCTCCATTTTCTGCATCTAGAAATATCTAAGTTTTTGATTAGTATGGTTTAGCAAACACACCTTATCTTAATCAAGTGGGACATGTGAAGAAAATAAAAGCAAGGGACACTTGCAGCATATAGTACAAGATTATGTATCTTGATGTATATTGATGCACAACAGGGATAGTGATTATTATCTTGAGTGATTTCAAATTGCCATTTTAATTCTTACTTTTTTTATCAGTGCCTTGGCGTTTAGTATTTTTTATGCATTGTGATGTGGAAGTAACAATGACTTGTACATAGCAGTTTGGGTATCTATGGTACTCTGTTTATCAGAAAGTAGTTATAATTTAGGCATTTAAGTAGTTAATCTTGTACCTTTTTCTAGATTAGATTGCGTGAGAGTTTTTGCATCAACGTTTCAGATCACATTCCGTGATCCATCATCATGATGGAAGTAACAATGACTTGTACGTAGCGGGTATGTGTAGGATCATCATGGAAAAAACAGGCCCTTAAGTGGCAAAAAATTAGAAAAATCATAATTAAGCAACTAGACGTAAAAATTTGAATAAGTTATCTATATTATTTCAAAAATATGTAAGAGTAGAATTTGTAGCAAATTAAATATAGTTTCTAAACTACTAGAAACTACTAGGTTTATTTAAAAGAAAATAAAATCTATTTGGTGAAAATTTGAAATCTCAATGTAGTAGTACTTAAATTTCAGGGGAAAAATAAGTAGGTGTATTAGAGCCACCCTAACCACAATAAAATGATAATATTTTTAATAATATTTTAGATTTTAATTAGATGACTCGTAATAGGGTGTGATACATATTTTTTGTAATTTTTTCCAAGTAAATAATTAATTATTATTTTCTTATTAGGTTGCAAAATATAAAACTTGTATAATACGACCATCTTAACTTGGTCAAAACTGTAATTGCTTTAATCCTACTTGTTCTAGAAGCATAGAATGTGATGCATGTTTGATTGAAAAAGAGTATGATACTATTTAAGCTGTAGATGTTTTTCAATCCAACTAAATAAATGGGACTTTACAATAAGTAATTTAAATGAAAATGAATAATATGATTATTTATTAAATTCAAAGTAAACATAATTTATGTGGTGGAAGCTGGGACCTCCTTTAAAACCCTTTTCATTTCATCAATTTTGGACCAAAAAATTATGACCACATACCCTACAAATACCCATCATATTGCCACTTTTTGGCCCATCATGATCCTGCACATACCCTAGCAGTTTGGGTATCTATGGTACTCTGTTTATCAGAAAGTAGTTGTAATTTAGGCATTTAAGTAGTTAATCTTGTACCTTTTCTAGATTAGATTGAGTGAGATTTTTTGCATCAATGTTTCGGATCACATTTTGTGATCCATCATCAGGATGGAAGTAACAATGAATTGTACGCTACAGTTTGGGTATCTATGGTACTCTGTTTATCATAAAGTAGTTGTAATTTTGGCATTTAAGTAGTTAATGTTGTACCTTTTGTGGATTAGATTGTGTGATATTTTTTGCATAGACGTTTCAGATCACATTCCATGATCCATCATTAGGATGGAAGTAACAATGACTTGTACGTAGCAGTTTGGGTATCTATGGTACTCTAGTTATTAGAAAGTAGTTGTAATTTAGGCATTTAAGTAGTTAATCTTGTACCTTTTCTGGATTAGATTGCGTGAGAACTCTTTCATCCTGATGATGGATCACAAAGTGTGATCCGAAATGTTGATGCAAAAACTCTCACACAATCTAATCCAGAAAAGGTACAAGATGAGCTCTTTCATCCTAATGATGGATCACAGAGTGTGATCTAAAATGTTGATGCAAAAACTCTCATGCAGTCTAATCCAAAAAAGGTACAAGATTAATTGATATGGATTGTGGAAACTTGATATCATTGATTTAAGTAGTTATTCATAGGTTAGATTTTATATATATAGTGTCAAAAAAAAATGAGCTATTGTCTTCAGTCATGATAGTTTATATGGGTATTTTATTAAAAATTATAAATATAAGACCATTATATAATGGGTTTAATAAATTAGTGTTTTTTTTTTTAATAAAATGTGGATATGGACACCACACTATAAATTTATGTTTTTGAAAGAGTTATTTTTTAATTCTATCAGTATGTTTTAGGAAAAGAATTGTCACCTCTAATTCATAAAAATATAATTGAAATTCTAAAAGAACTTTCTTTTTTTAATCTAGTAAGATTCTCTTGAAATCAACAAGCACCCACATAATCTCAATAGTGATGAGGAGTAGAGTCCAAGGTTAAACTTAACAACTAATCAACAACACATTTAAACACAATGTATTCTCTATTGTTTAATTTATGATGGTTTCCTTTACCAAAGTCATTTCTTTTTTCACCTCCTCAAACACCTTTATCTTTTATTCTTCCCATCTACTTTTTTTTCACATTAATGATATTTTATTATTTTTTAAGGTTATTAATTTCCTCTTTTTACTTATCTTATTCACAACTCATAACTCTATTGAAAATTTAATTTATTTTTATTTTATTATTTTCTTCTTAGAATCTTTTATGACATGGAGAAGCATATCACAGAGTGTGATCCGAAATGTTGATGCAAAAACTCTCACGCAATCTAATCCAGAAAAGGTACAAGATGAGCTCTTTCATCCTGATGATGGATCACATAGTGTGATTTGAAATGTTGATGCAAAAACTCTCATGCAATCTAATCCAAAAAAGGTACAAGATTAATTGATATGGATTGTGGAAACTTGATATCATTGATTTAAGTAGTTATTCATAGGTTAGATTTTATATATATAGTGTCAGAAAAAAATGAGCTATTGTCTTCAGTCATGATAGTTTATATGGGTATTTTATTAAAAATTATAAATATAAGACCATTATATAATGGGTTTAATAAATTAGTGTTTTTTTTTTTAATAAAATGTGGATATGAACACCACACTATAAATTTATGTTTTTGAAAGAGTTATTTTTTAATTCTATCAGTATGTTTTAGGAAAAGAATTGTCACCTCTAATTCATAAAAAAAAATTGAAATTCTAAAAGAACTTTCTTTTTTTAATCTAGTAAGATTCTCTTGAAATCAACAAGCACCCACATAATCTCAATAGTGATGAGGAGTAGAGTCCAAGGTTATACTTAACAACTAATCAACAACACATTTAAACACAATGTATTCTCTATTGTTTAATTTATGATGGTTTCCTTTACCAAAGTCATTTCTTTTTTCACCTCCTCAAACACCTTTATCTTTTATTCTTCCCATCTACTTTTTTTTCACATTAATGATATTTTATTATTTTTTAAGGTTATTAATTTCCTCTTTTTACTTATCTTATTCACAACTCATAACTCTATTGAAAATTTAATTTATTTTTATTTTATTATTTTCTTCTTAGAATTTTTTATGACATGGAGAAGCATAATCTACAAAATGTAAATGAAAATAAGAAAATAATTAAAATATATATAATGAGCATCTCAATAATATAAAAATATAAACTGAAAGATTCAAAAAATAAAGTTAAAATAGTAAAAAAAGAAAAAGAAAAAAAGAGAAAACAATAAATAATTTGTAGTAGGTATATGTTAGTTGAAAAAATACAAGATAATTGTTTTTCATATAAAAGATAATGTAAATAGCTTTATTTTAATTCACATAATAATAATTAAATGTTTGATAAAATTTATTGTTACTATAATTTATAAATTTGATATATCATAATTCCAATTACCATTAATAACTTGATTTTTTGAAATCCATTATTTTATGACAATACTATAATTCAAATTTATAAGACTTAATTCATAAATTTTTACTTTTCCATTTTAAAATCACGTGTGCACACACACGAGAAGTGATATTTGTGGAATATCTTTAAAATAATTGTACTAAGATGCCTATTAATTCTTATCTTAATTTTTAATTATATATATGTATCTTTGGAATAACTTGAATTTTTTAAAATTTAACTTTAATTTTTGTTAGAGAAATGAATTATATCCAAATGTAATAAAGACTTTATTCAAAGTATTTGTTTCAAAAAGGTTTCATATTTCAATGGTAGAACAACACATACAATGTTTTTATATTTAAATCTTCACTAATTCAAGAAAAATAACATGATGGTAGAGTCATGAAAAATAAAATGATGATAGAATGAAACTAAAATTCCAAACATCAAAATATAATTAAAAATTAAAAATTAACCACATAATTGATTTATAGAAAATAATACTAAATTTACATAATTTTAACAATTTTCCTTTAAATTATTTTAATGGCTTTACCCAAAATTAACCACCAAAAGTTCATGCAATTAATTTTTCGCACAGTGAATTGTCGTGGCGGTGAATTTTCCAACAGTGAATTGTCGATGGTGAATTTTCAATCGGTGAATTGTTAACAGTGAATTTGCCGTATGCCTATTTTAATACTTCCACAACCTAAACACACTTAAATTTAACTGAATAAGTAATAAACCACACAATCAATGAAACATTACATTAAAGAGAATCCAAATAACAATCTAATTAAATTGAAACAAATAAAATCTCTAAAAACAATACTTACCTCTTGCAATTTAATGTCTTTGTTAGGCCAGTATCCTCATTTCTTGAAAGAAATTTAGCCAAATTTCCACATGTCTCACAAATTCCTTTTATGAAGTTTATTTGAGGTCCATTTTCATGATCACATAATATAGACTTTATGAAAAAACTCTCCTATTTAGGAGGTGCATTTTGAAACCATGTCTTTCTTCTCTCATCTTTCGAAACACCTGATAGTAGAGATCAAATTCAATATGATAACGACAACAACAAGTTTCAAAAAACTTGTTTATCTTCACATAATATGGCTTTAACCTTTGAAACATTGTTTGCCCAATCTTTATATGAGGATATGCATTACAAAAGTTCATATACATCTCAAATTGTGTTATGTCTAGCCAATGTTTGATATGATTTTCATAAATACTAGGTCCAATCCTGTGTCTCATAACATCTCTAGTATTTGATGATGGATGAGTCTAATCATGCCAAAAACCTGAGACCAAGTTCCTAACAACATCTTCAATCCTATCAGAATGGGGAGCTCTACACATAATTACCCAATTTCCTTCTAAACTCTCATCCAAAAACTTGTTTGTTTACTAATTGATTCATAATTACCAATTTCCTATGCATTAAATAACAACAAACTTCACAATGAAATAACTTGTTTGTTTACTACTTGATTCATTTAAACTAGGATCTAGTTATTCCATGTATACTAGAATAATTTTTTTCCCATCCCATATGCATATAAATAGAAGCTTAATTTTCATTATTCTAGATATCAAATTGCAAGATTAGTTCTTATTTATATCACTTGGAGTGCAGATTTTGGAGAAGAGGTTTTTACACATTTATCAAGGAGGCAAATATTGGAGAGACAACTTTTCATTTTTATCAATCAAGGAAAAATTTGGAGGAGAATTTAACTAAGTTGGTAGAGGAATTGTTTTGAGTCATCTTTAAGTTGAAGAAGAAAATGGGACAACAAAGAAAAAGAAAAAATGTGTCTCAACGAAAAATTGTCAAAAGAAGAAGAACAAAAGAGGCGTGAACAAAACTTGGAAAATTATCATAGAAAGAAACAAGGTACATGCTTGTTTCTTCTCTCTCTCTCTCAAGTGTGTGTTTAGGACTTTCATTAACACCTCAATTTTTTTTGCTTATAAATATATTTCCAATAGTCATCTTGCATAGACATTCCCTAAATTATTTATCATCTATTTCCAATTGCTTTAGTTCCATAAAATTCTTAAGTTCAAGAATCTTTGATTTTATTTGTTTCAACTCCACTTAGATAACTCATAGTCTCTCACTTTCTTTTCTTGCATGTAATTTAAAACAACAAGAAGGAATTTCTCAAGTTGGAGTTGAGCCAAATCTAGATATTGGATCAAACGAATCTGCTGAAGAACACATGGACCTTGAAGTTAGGGAGGAGACCCAAGTTCAAAAAATGCTTGTTGGAGAGGGGTCAATATCACATCCTTCTACTCATATGGATAAGCATATAAAACTAGCAGAAAATTCTCACTTATAGCTTCATGTCTCATCTACTGTTTTGCTTGCATACATAAACTTCACTTATATAACACCTCATCCTCTCACCTTTTTAAAGATTTTTGTGACATGTAGGAAGGACTCAACAAGCAAAAAGTTCTCATGCTCAAGTCGAGGAAAAATTGGACATTGGATCAAATGAATTTGCTCAAGAACACATGGTCCTTGAAGATAGGGAGAAGGCACAAGTTCAAAAAATGCATGTTCTAGAGAGGGGTCAGGATCACTTCCTCCTACTGGTATGGATGAGCATATAAAACTACCTGAAAAGGTGAGGAAACAAATTTCTCATAGAAATTTAGATCATTTACTTGAAATGGATATGGAGAAACTGAAATGTTATGCCAACCAACCTTATAGTAAGAGAAAGAGGTCAATGACTAAATCTATAAATGGAATAATCAATCATCATTTCAATCATCTTGATACACTTAAAAAAACCCAATTGTTATCACGTTTACTTCTTCGTCGTGAGCTCAAAAAGTCATTACAATTGTTGGGTGTACATTCGGCATAAAATAAGAATAAACACATGGGATTACAAAAGGATTTTGTTCAAAATTATAAAAAATGGTTTAGATTCCACTGGGAAAGGATCTCGATCAGTGGATAAGGCCACTACAAGAAAGGTGATGTTGACATATATTGTACATCAAGATATAGCAAGAAAAAGAAAAATATCTACACTTTCAACTGAAATTGGTTATAGTAGAACCACATTAATAAAATATGAGAAAAAGAGAGTTTTTGGATGAGAGTTTAGAAGGAAATTGGGTAATTATGTGTAGAGCTCCCCATTCTGACAGGATTGAAGATGTTGTTAGGAACTTGGTCTCAGGTTTTTGGCATGATTAGACTCGTCCATCATCAAATACTAGAGATGTTATGAGACATAGGATTGGACCTAGTATTTATGAAAATCATATCAAACATTGGCTAGATATAACACAATTTGAGATGTATATGAAATTTTGTAATGCATATCCTCATATAAAGATTGGGCAAACAATGTTTCAAAGGTTAAAGCCATATTATGTGAAGATAAACAAGTTTTTTGAAACTTGTTGTTGTCGTTATCATATTGAATTTGATCTCTACTATCCGGGTGTTTTTTGAAGAAGATGAGAGAAGAAAGGCATTAGGTTTCAAAATGCACCTCCCTAAATGGGATAGTTTTTCATAAAGTCTATATTATGTGATCATGAAAATGGACCTCAAATAAACTGCATAAAAGGAATTTGTGAGACATGTGGAAATTTGGCTAAATTTCCTTCAAGAATTGAGGATACTAACCTAACAAAGACATTAAATTGCAAGAGGTAAGTACTATTTTTAGAGA
>VDFB02174486.1:0-29407 GCA_007258455.2 Sequoia sempervirens
GAAGGAGCTCAACTAAACACTGTATCCAATAACAACAATTTCCCTCAGCTTCGACTGGATGGAGGTAATTGGCAAAGGCTTGCAACATTGCGCAGACCAAGAGAATTAAATAATCTGCTCATTGACGGCATCAGAGAAGGCACACGAACCAAGCTTCTTCCAAGTTTGAGATGGCTACAGTTGCAAAAAATGTGAGAAGCCAAGTTTCTTCAGTCTTATGAATAACATTTGGGATTCTGAGAATAAAATTCAGAGAGTTTATTTAAATCTATCCACCCTACCATGTTTAAGTGCTGCGACAGGTTGCCAAGAATATTAGGAAGTGAATATTGGAATTTGGAATACCGCCATCTACTTGCATTGCTGTCAAATCCAAAATGTTATTCACCAGTTTGAAAGGAAGGAGAAAGGTGACGTGCAAATACATGGCTTGAGAGGAGGCGAAACAATGAGCAACTTTTATGTTTTGAACTAGGCAAATTTCTGATTGGCAGTGAGTTTCCAGAGATGCGCTCAAGTTGATATTTGGAAACTAAGCTTCACCATGACCAATGGAAATTCTCTAATTTATGACAATATCTTATTTTCAAAAGCTGCAACTGTGATAGATTGCCAAGGAATCAAACCAGTTATTTAAGCTTTTAAACTTCCTATTATGTTCCAGTGCACGGTTGGAACAACAAGTACACAGGGAAAGGAGGCAACAAAGATTAGAAGTACGCTGGGCTGAGTTGGCTCTAGTTCCAAATGCCACCCTCTCATGAAATCTTATTCATGCATAAAGAAATCTAGCACGACCTTAACATAATAAAGGTGATAGAGATGTTGCTAACCACTGCCCAGGGCATTAGAAAAGAAAAGACCAAAGACAAGAGTTTTGTGTTACCATACATTAGGCTTAGAAAAGATTCCATATGTTGGGAGATCTAGCACAATAAGAGAAGCTCTATGGTTTTAAATTAACAAGGGTCATATCATGTCCGCTAATTCCTCTTTCTACAGAGTAAGAGCGAATTAAAGATCTACACCTATACCACACTGATAATAGGAGGAAGACAACTTTATAATGACAAGGTAGCCACGGTAACCCCCAACTTAGTTGGAAGAAAACACAACAGACCAAACATCGAGCTTGCACCAAGTCGGTGTGTACATAAAAAAAAAAACATGCAAGTATCAGTTTCTTTTAATAATATCCTTCATCATGCAATTACATATTTAGTCGATCACGCTTGTGAGGGCATTTGATTTAAATCAATAGAAATCTTGCATCTAAAATCTAAATCGATGGAGGACCAAGGCTTGCAGGGTATAATTTAAATTCTTGAATCACAATCTATGACCTATCAAAATCCAGTGCAGATGGGGGTGAACTTGTATAATATGTAAGATTCCATGAGCGTAGAATACACATACCTGAGAATAAAAATGTATTTGAGGAAATGTTAGGGCCGAATATGCAGCGACTCAAGTGTGCACATTGAGTCTAACTTCTCTCCTTTTATCCACTGTTTAACCAGGAGCCTCCATTCCACCGTCATTATTTACTGAGAGGGGTTTTTTTTTTAAGTGTGCCTCCCTCCTCCCGCCCCCGGTTTACAGTGACCCTCTATCAAAATAAAAAGATGCCTCTCCCATTCCTAACTGAATAACTGAATCTTGAAATTGAAATCATATATTTTTTTTTTGCATGTTTACTATTTATTTCACACAGAAATAATAATAAAAATATTATTTTTATTGCATATGAAGTATTTTATCCGCCGAAAATAATAATAAGGAAGTCATTTAATTTTGTTTATTGTACTATTTTCATTACTTCCACAATCATTTATTTATTTATTTATTTAATTATAATATTCAAGTTTGATTTAGTTAATTCGTTTTAATCATTAATAATATTTTATTTGTCAAAACACAGAAGTATTTCAAATCATGCCAATCAATTAAAACCGATTGGCAATAATATTTACCCTTTTACGCCATTGGGATAATTACCTTGGAGCAACAAGAAAATTATTAATTATTATCAAATATCGTTAAAAGAATGCTTTTCACAAAAACAATTAATTTATTTATTTATTAATAATTCTTTACTTAATATTTTATAAAACTAATTTATCTAATTATTCATTTTCTTTTAATTAACTACTATACCTTTTAACTTTATAATCCTATTTAAATGTCGTAATTTGATCAAGAATATTTATCGACTAGAATAAATCAAATGCACTCAAAGTCCAACAATACCTGATCTCACAATGAGTTGAAATGCATTACAAAGACAACGGAAATGGAGGGCACTACATCCTCCCCCCCTAGGCTTCGACTTACTCCTGGAAGTCGAACTCAAGCAGAAAGATGGTAACATAACAATATTAATGACCATAAGCACCTAAACACCTTAAATTAAAACATCAATTAAATGTCATCAAGTAAGCAACAAAAATTAAACAACCAAAATAATTTTCCAAACACTAGGATGGAGTGGACAAACTAAGTCGAGGAAAATTTCTTGTCAGCTCCTATATTCAACGTCAAGCCCATTGGGTGTTTATGATGCTCGCCCAGTCCTGACAATGCAGGTGGAATCGAGACTTAATTCCTGCAATCCTGCATGAAAACAAACGTTGTGCAGGATACATATATACCACAAATACATCGTGAGAGGAAATCCCAGCATAGTAGGGCACTCGCGAGCGAGTGATACCACACTGTCCCTCCCACTAACCACGCATAATAGTCAAAACAATTCTAGTAACTCGTAAACAGTTTACTTCTTATTAGTTAGGCAATATTCGCATAAATATACTAACCATAACCTAATTCATCTACTATATCAAAAGGAACTACTACTTGAAATTATAAGTATCTATACCTACATATTACAATTGCTTTACCTTCATCACTACATTTCTGAAGCCAAGTTCCTGTAAATCAAAAGCTATCATAGAACATTGCACATTAGTACCAATCATTCAAGTTACATCTTAACCTCAAGATACCATATTCAGCTAAAAATCATAGAATAGTTCTCTACAAAACCTCACATTTTTGTTAAAACTCATAATTTTCACATAAAGAACTCCACTTAACTCATTATTCCACACCAAATCTCACATCAATTTCAATAGAAAGGCAAAATTTTACACCTTCACAGATTCAAGAAAACATAATTCATCACTCAAAGACAACAAAATTGCAGATTTCACACACACTTGACATATTCACACACAAAAAAACACATCACCAAGAAACACATCACACTAAAACTAAAGGGTCCATAGAGCATCCCCGACAGAAAGGATATCGGTGCATTGCGCACTACACCGTGGGTCTTATCCTTTCAATCGGTTTCCTGCACCATTGACCCAATACCAGTTAACAGAAGAAACTCAGGTTCACAACAATGACAACAGAAAAGTGAAACTCAAGACGCACGGGTCTAAGCGCAAGGTTACATAGTGAGCACAAATAGTGCCCAGTGTATGAACCTATGCTCTGATACCAATGTTGTAACGCCCCGCCGTGCGAACCCCAAAGGACATTAACACAATAATTACAGCACAATTTTTTTTTTTTGAATAAACATAACATACATGTAATACACATTAAGTCATAACATGAATTTCATTCGAGTAAACTCACTAACACAAACATCCTTTGGGGTACACGAAGAGTCATTACGCAACTTAGATCCATACAACATCAATAAAGAATAGAATCCAAAGATATAAAGTAAACAATAACAAATATAACACATACATGATGATCAATGACAAGAAACCATCTGAATATGCAAATACATCATATATGCCTGATTAACATAACACATTAAATAACAACTGTCATAGCCTATATCCACGACAAGTTTAACATTTCATTATAGTACAAAGTTTAAGAAGTACAATGATACAAAAGTGTTCCAAATATAAGTGGAACCATCACCAGATAGCATGGTACAAATGAATAAATGAATACAAAGTATCATAACTGGCTCCAAGACAGATACAACTCTGGAGTCACTGCAACAACACCAATCTGCTCCTCTCGATCCTCGACTGGGGACCCAATGGGGTGCTTAGCACGTTCCACCCGACCATGTGAGTCCAAAGACCCACCCCCCGTGCTAGGAGCTAACAAGAAAGAGACCTCAACCCAGAACATCCAAACATGGAACCACAAGACTCAACAACATACCAAGGTATCATAACACTCAGGAATTAAAATGACATAATCAACCACATCCAGGAGTCATAAATCTCATCACATAAATCAAAACAATAGCCAGTAAACAAGGAACCAAAGGAAGATCATAAAACACTTTCAAATCAAGTTGAATTAAAAACCATATCATAATTCAGAAACGCAATGATACAATACAATAACATCATATCACAGTACCATAAGAGTACAAGGTCAAAACCCAACATCCACAAGATTTATACAAGACCAAAGAATACACCAAAGATCAAATAGGGTAAAACCATATATCAATTCAAAACAACTATGTTCCATCAATTCAAGACAAAGACCCACTTCCAGAGGATTTCCAAAGTAACAACATACGAAGGAGTGTTAGAGGAGAGTGTCATCGCATGGCTTAACATGGATTCTCCAGGCTACCTACTGCAAGGTACCGCCTCCATCTACTGACGGATTATCCAGGCAACCAAGCACTAGGAACCGCCTCCATCTATGGTTATCCAGGCTACCTATCTCAAGGAACCGATCCATAGGGTTGCTCATGCGGAACCGTTAACCTTTCATGAAGACAAGGCAACGATCTTGCCAACCACGGCCTTCTCAATCCCCTTTAGTCTGTGGTAGCACTCAAAGGCGGATGAGGCATCAATTATCTTTTTAATGTGATTCTACCCACCCCCTAGTTAATTAATTAAATTATCACTTATTAAATTCACTCTAACGAGGGCTATCCTGGCGCCCCTTTGTGCGTCGACCACCCACTTAGAGCCACTCTCTCTCTCTAGACACTCAAAACATAAAACCAAAATCCAACGGAAACCTCTATTTTCTCCTCTCGGAACACCCATAACTCAAAATCAACTCATGAAAAGTCACATCGAAATAATCCATATAACCAAAACATTCTAACAATATATCCATTCATTCAATAAGAAGTAACTTGAAACATTCAAAAAGGAACATTATTTTACAGATCAATCATTACCAACATTTAAGGACAGGACACCATAGCGAAGTGAAGATACAATCTACTGTTTTAAGCCACAAGACACTTATTCCCAAGCATACTCTTCCAAACACAAATTAAAACAATCATGAACAATAATACGGGTTCTCATTTTACACACACATAATTCCATACAAGGAAACCATCAAACATATCAACCTTGAAGAACACTATTTCAAAACACTTACAATGAACAGGCCATCGAGACATCTCCATAAATACCCCATAACCAAACACTTATAATAATTCATATAACTACAACAATAATGCTCTAAATTTTAGCATCCACCAATACTCTCATAGTAAAATTCACAATTGATCTTAACATTGTTTAAATGCAAGGAGGTTATGACAATAGACTCGACAAGGTCCACAACCAACCCCTTAGACAAAACGATACTCTAGAACTGACACACCCACGACATCAACATATGCCGACAAATCATCTCATTATATATCTATCAAGGGAATTCCCGTGTATTAACTTAGAATAGTTTAATCTAACGTATTTAATCACATCTTACAATTATCAATTCTCCTCATTACTAAAATAAACCTATGCTAACCAAGAAATTTTCATATCTTCAATATATCCCTATCTACTTCATGAACTTTTAAATATAAAGCAATTACACTAATATTCACGTCACACAATTACATGAATGAATGTTTATACAAAAATGTTCATTTCACATAACGATTCCTAGGTCTTAAAATAATATGAAGGATTCCATTACCCATTTGCCAAGTTATCCATTAGCCAAACATAAAAGCATGCGAGGAGTAAGATATTAAGATAACATTTATTTAATTCTAAACTAACAAAAATATAAAATAATTAAAAGATATCACAAAATTAGTACTATAAAAAAAATTAAATTACCAAATAAGAGAACATATAAGAAAAGGTCAATATATACTCCATATTTTAAATTTTCCATATTAATTATTCTCAAATTTACTCTTCTACCTTATTATCACTTACTAAAATAACAAACTTAAGAGCTTCTCAAATAACTAACATAACTCTATGACTTAACCACATAACTTATTTAGTTAAGTTCGTTAAACAGTGTTTCAAGGATTTGTAAAGATACTTATTCTAAGTAATCAACTATCTTTAGAAATATTAAGAGTTTAACAAAGAAAGTAGAAACATGGAAACGAAACCTATATGAAATAACCTAACATTACATTCCTAGACTTTCTGATCAACTAAACATACTTAGACTCATGTAATTGAACTCATAAAGGAGGCTCACATAAATTTCCCAGACCCTCCAAGAAAATCATTCCATCAACATGAAGTTTAAAGAGACTATAGAAGAATTACAAAATGATACTCATTTAATGCATAACTACTAGATTTATAAATACATATATTTACAAAGCTTGATTATGTAAAGTAATCTAATATTTATAATGTAAGGTCTTAATTTATTTTAAACTCTCCCCATAGGATCTTTTATTAAATGCAATTTATTCATTTTGAAGTTGCCCTCAATTCCTAAGACCTATCTTACAATAAATCATATATACATCTCTCCCTATAAATATAGCTTCACAATGTTGTTTACAAAGCAAAAAAATAGATATATATATAAAAGTAACCATATCAATATCAACATATAAATATATATATATAATTTCGTATACACCTAAGTCTATTTGCATCTGACTCATTAACTTGAATGGGAGCTTGTGAAAGAGTTTTCATCTCTTACTGAAGAATGTTAAATATATAAACATATTTAAAAATCAATTTCTAACTAAGAGTCCAAATACTCCTCAAAGATCGAATACCATCCATAAACCATAATCAACAAATTAAATTCCTACTGCCCAAGAAAGGTGGCCGGGGGTGGTTCAAATGAAGTGGGTATTGATGCAAGCTAGAGGAATAGGAAAGATACTCTATGGAGATGGAAAGAACGCCATAAAATGGTACATGCTTTATAAGGGAGAGACAGGTCACATACGCAAAACAGAAGGTCTATGCTGCACTGAAGGAATTGGCTTGGTGAAATTATCAGATTCAAGACTTTTACTTAATGCCCACGCTGCATCTAAATTCATCTCCAAGATTGAGATGATTGCAGATGTGACAGGGTAACAATGAACCAAAGAGATTATTTAAATTTCTACACCGTTGCAAGTCTAAAAGCTGCGGTTGAGACAGATTGCCAGCGGTTTCAGGGAGGTTATTTAAATCTGTACACTCTCCTACATATAAATCACTGCGGTAGTGATAGGTTGCCATGATGTCAGAGTTTAGAATAAATATAGATTAGACTATGCGAAGGGCTCAACTAATACTGTATCCAATAAGAACAATTTCTCGGCTTATTTGGGCGGAGGTAATTGTAAAAGCTTTTAACGATACTTGTGAGACCAAGAGAATTAAATGTCTGCTCCTTAATGACTCCAGGAGAGCCTGGGGCAAGCTTCTTGCAGTTTGGGTAGCTCGGTTGAAAAAAGCATTGAGAAATAAGTTTTCTTCAGTCTTATGAATAACATTTGGTCCCGAGAATAAGTGAGACGTCTATGCATGTTTAAGTGTTGCAGCAAGAATATTAGGAAGTGATAATGGAATTTGGAATACCGCCCATCACTTGCATTGTTTGTCAAATCCAAAAATGTTATTCACAGGGTTTGAAGGAGGAAGAGACGATATGATGGCTTGAGAGGAAGCCCGAAACAATAGAGCAACTTTGTTTTAGACTACTGGTAGTGGGTGGGTGGTTTCGAGAATCATTGGTGATATTTGGAAACTAAGCTTCACCATGACCAATGGAAATTCTCTAATTTATGACAATATCTTATTTTCAAAAGCTGCAACTGTGATAGATTGCCAAGGAATCAAACCAGTTATTTAAGCTTTTAAACTTCCTATTATGTTCCAGTGCACGGTTGGAACAACAAGTACATAGGGAAAGGAGGCAACAAAGATTAGAAGTACGCTGGGCTGAGTTGGCTCTAGTTCCAAATTCCACCCTCTCATGAAATCTTATTCATGCATAAAGAAATCTAGCACGACCTTAACATAATAAAGGTGATAGAGATGTTGCTAACCACTGCCCAGGGCATTAGAAAAGAAAAGACCAAAGACAAGAGTTTTGTGTTACGATACATTAGGCTTAGAAAAGATTCCATATGATGGGAGATCTAGCACAATAAGAGAAGCTCTATGGTTTTAAATTAACAAGGGTCATATCATGTCCGCTAATTCCTCTTTCTACAGAGTAAGAGCGAATTAAAGATCTACACCTATACCACACTGATAATAGGAGGAAGACAACTTTATAATGACAAGGTAGCCACGGTAACCCCCAACTTAGTTGGAAGAAAACACAACAGACCAAACATCGAGCTTGCACCAAGTCGGTGTGTACATAAAAAAAAACATGCAAGTATCAGTTTCTTTTAATAATATCCTTCGTCATGCAATTACATATTTAGTCGATCATGCTTGTGAGGGCATTTGATTTAAATCAATAGAAATCTTGCATCTAAAATCTAAATTGATGGAGGACCAAGGCTTGCAGGGTATAATTTAAATTATTGAATCACAATCTATGACCTATCAAAATCCAGTGTAGATGGGGGTGAACTTGTATAATATGTAAGATTCCATGAGCGTAGAATACACATACCTGAGAATAAAAATGAATTTGAGGAAATGTTAGGGCCGAATATGCAGCGACTCAAGTGTGCACATTGAGTCTAACTCCTCTCCTTTTATCCAATGTTTAACCAGGAGCCTCCATTCCACCGTCATTATTTACTGAGAGGGGTTTTTTTTTTTTTTAAGCGTGCCTCCCTCCTCCCGCCCCCCGGTTTACAGTGACCCTCTATCAAAATAAAAAGATGCCTCTCCCATTCCTAACTGAATAACTGAATCTTGAAATTGAAATCATATATTTTTTTTTTGCATGTTTACTATTTATTTCACACAGAAATAATAATAAAAATATTATTTTTATTGCATATGAAGTATTTTATCCGCCGAAAATAATAATAAGGAAGTCATTTAATTTTGTTTATTGTACTATTTTCATTACTTCCACAATCATTTATTTATTTATTTATTTAATTATAATATTCAAGTTTGATTTAGTTAATTAGTTTTAATCATTAATAATATTTTATTTGTCCAAAACAAATTATTTCAAATCCTTGTAATCAATTAAAATCGATTGTATAATATTTACCCTTTTACGCCATTGGGATAATTACCTTGGAGCAACAAGAAAATTATTAATTATTATCAAATATCGTTAAAAGAATGCTTTTCACAAAAACAATTAATTTATTTATTTATTAATAATTCTTTACTTAATATTTTATAAAACTAATTTATCTAATTATTCATTTTCTTTTAATTAACCACTATACCTTTTGACTTTATAATCCCATTTAAATGTCATAATTTGATCAAAACATCTATCGAGCAGAATAAATCAAATACACTCAAAGTCCAACAATACACGATCTCACAGGTTGAAATGCATTATTCACAAAGATTGCTTTAAATGGAGGCACTACATATATACATGCCTGTGTATATATATATACACACCTAAAATATATATATATATATATATATATAGATATATATATATATATATAATATATATATAAATATATATATATATATATATATATATATAAATGTACATATAAATATACATACATAGACATATACATACACTTTCCATCTTTTGTTTATTTTTTGTAATTATCTCTATGCATCTTTGGCATTATACCCATTACCATCAGAGAAATTACAGTTAAATCTTCTTTCTTTCATCTAAAAATACAACAATGTGAAACTTAGAATAATTAATAGTACATGCATTTGACTTTAACTGAGTTCTTCACTTTCAATATTCTTTGTAAGTAATTTCACATACATAGATGTCCACAATGTAGGAAAGACTTAAACATGCTATTTTAAATTGTATTTAAAATCACAATGTTCATAAATATGAATAAACATAGTATACAAATCTATTTACCTATACACATGTATGTAGACGTTGAAAAACCAACTTCACAATCCCCAAGAATCACCTACATACAATCACCTATCAGATGCAATAGATATTCAGAACAAAGGAAGAGATGTTTTGTAAACCCTCAGAGCAAATATTTGCAAGCTAAAAACAAAAATAATGATTATTGAATGTAAATATTTTACAAATAATACAAAAGCCTTCAAAAAGGAAATCATGCAAAAAAGCAAGACATGCACAACCCTAATCTTATCTTGAGAAAAAAGACAACTCAAGTAGATAAGGATTATAATTATCCTAGGAATTAAAAAATGCCTAAGTAAACTTATGCTAAAGTGTAATTAAATAATTAATTACACCAACAACCCCCCATAAGTGCAACTTAGGGAGACATAAATTATTATGCAAGAGATGAGTCCTGACAACAAGGCCTGATCAGGTACTCATTTACAAATGAAATGAAAACTAAATCAAATGGGGTAAAAGAGAATACCACATGGTAAAAAACTCCTCCCCAAAATAGAATGCAAACTAACTAAGTGATGAAAGATGGAGGACTCCATAAGACCCCCACACTATGACAACTGTAATATGAGAGACTTGAGTTTGGTGAAAAATTCTTGGATGTTGTCAAAATCCTTAGGATTTAAGCCAATAAGCTCATTCTCTAACTGAAACCCTCTCATAGTATCTTGCTTCCCAAACAAAGACTCTAAAGTAGTCCAGATCTCATTGGGGGGTGGCTTTAGAATAGTGGTTTACAATTTATAAGAGGAAAGGATGTAGTGTCCCTCGGTTTTGACATCTGTTTAGTTTGATTCTGCTTGTTAGATGCTTAGTTCATTGTGATACTATGTTGTTTCATTTCAGAGTTGATTTTGGATACTATGTTGTTTTGATTTTGCGGATGATACATTGACATCCTGGTTATTTGGATTATGTTGGTTTGATGATACTGTGATAGATTCATTCATGATATAGCTTATTGGTTATAATTATTGCTTATGTTATCATGTTGATATGATTGATCTTGCTCGTTTGTGTCGGTGGATAAGACAGTGTAGCATTACTCATTCGTGAGTACCCTGCTACGCTGCAATTCTTATTCACGGTGTGTTTTCTAACATGAGATTATATATACATGTTTTAACCTTGATGTTTTCCTACAGACACAGGTACCGGGTAACAACTCCACCTGCTTGTCAGGTCTGAGTGTACCCTAATTCATTATAAATATGTTGTTGGAGGTATTGACAGGTCCTTTTAAACCATCATTCGTTTTTGGACGAGTATCTCTGTGTTACCCCGTATAGCCCAGTTTGTCTTGTCATGTTTAAATATAAATTGTTTTGTGTTTGCGTATTTAATATAGATTTTATTAAATGTTTATTAATGTTTATGCCAACGTTTGTGATTTAATTTATTAAGTTAAATTAAATATGTTGTTGAATTTATCAGTGAAAGTTAATTCTTTGCAATGTTTTAATTAAAATAATATTATTGTTGTTTTAATTGTGCAAATTGAATTGTGTGAAATAGATATTTTTAAAACAAGATATTTTTGACGAGATAAGAATCTTTGATTGTCAGTTAAAGGTCTGTTATGATATTTTGAAGAATTAGTTGAACTGAATGAGTTATTTACAATGCAAATTGATTTGTCAGTTAAGTTTTGTGATTGAAAGTGAATTGCATGAATTAATATCAAAAAGAGGGATTTTGGGAATTGTGCATACATTCACGGGAAGAATTTTACGGCAGCAGATTTTTAGCAAAATTCCAGTACAACAATTGTTTCAGAAGAGTTTTTCTTTAGGATTTTGTCTTAAAGCGTAATTTTGAAGCTGACTTCATTGCAAATTCTTCATTGAAATCTGGTGATTTGACTTGGGAGTTGACAAAAGTTTTTAGAGGATCGTTTTTCAGCCAGTTTTCGAGTTTAAACAGGTTCTATTCTTGAATACAATTTCTTGTATTTGAAATTCTGGAAATTTATTGTAGGATTTGTTGATTTATAAGGTTATTCACTTTACTGAACCTGCACAAGATATAAAAAAAAATAGATTAGAATAGTAGTTGTACTATAAAGAAGAAATGAATATAAACAAATGGCTATTAGAATATACCAGACACAAGATCGTCGTTAAATCTGGCTGTGAAATGATAATAATTGCTTGTATTTGGAGTTTTAGGAAAACGAATGAAGAATTTCCTTTATTGTTAAAAGTAGACATTAATAGATTTTCTGATTTGAGCTTATTGATAGCTGTAAATTTAAATTATATCATTTTGTATGGCGCTCCTAATGATATATAGTGATTTTATTTATTTATTTGTATGATATCCACCTTTCTATGAAACTTGTGTATATAATAGTGCTTGGTACGCATATATAATACGCTGGTGCTTTCATTATTGATACCTGTAGGTACATGCATTTAAAATCTAATCATATTTTGACCAATGTGATTGGGCGCAACCTCATTCTCAAGTTATATTTGGTATAACCATGACCAAAAGATCTAGTATCTAACCTTACAAAGCATTAAAAATTTATGTCATGCATTACATTGTCATATACACTAGCGCAGTAAACTGAAGAGACAATTTTTCTATTGGAAATACTGTAATATCCAATTCAATTTCTTAACCTCACTTCGCCACTATTTGCTTATTCTTGTGAGTTTTGTTCTTGCAAACATCCCTGTACAATTTTAAATTGTTTTCCTTCCCTTATAAATTATTCCTCCTGAGATGATGCGCAGATCTTTCTGAGACTATATAAACCGTCGCTGTACCATTTGGAGATAGCCAGTAAATTCATTGTAAACATATATTAAGTCGGTATAAAAGATGATTTAAGAAAGATTCCTGAGATTTTCCTTTAAAGTCTTGGAGTTGCCCTGAAGATCTCTTGATATGTGATTTATATCTATTATTGTTTGGAATTTCTGCCAATAAGTCTGTTGATCTTAGCGCCTGACCTTACTTTCTTCTCCTGACTTTATATATATATTTTAAGCGACTGCTATTTCCTATTAATCATCCCTTACTATATGTATGGTGCTCAATGTATTTTGTACCTAATATCTTTCTAAGCTGTTAAACACAAGTCTTAGCTTAATATAAGTTATTCCTGAGTTATTTGGAAACCTATGTGCGTATGAATTTGCTAGCAAGTTTAGGTATAAACGAAGTCTTCAATTTCTTGTTTAAGTTCTGACATGGCTTTACTAAAGCTTTTGCCTGCCATCGTTAATTTCGCTCAATGCATGGTTTCTTATTCAATATTTTAGGTTGTGAAATTTAATCGTGGGTTAACACTTTGTCTTAAGTCGATTTATCGTGTCATGCAAAGTTCGGCAGTAGTTACTTTATTAGATAACTAACAGTTTTTAGACATTTGCAAGTGCAAGTACTAGTTAAGAGTGAGTCAATGTATAAGAAAAGATGGAATATATATAAGATGTTAAGTTTATAATTTGAATATAATTTCTTTTTAAGGGTACAAATTTATATAAATAAAGAATTAACATTATCTTTATTTTATAATGTTAATAAATGTTTTATCTTTAAAATTATTAGAATATTTATTTAATCTCTATAGTTGTTATTGAGAATTTTTGATTCATAGAGATTGTATTAATGTAGTCATGAGTTGTATATGAGTGGACTTGTAATGTTGGGGAAAATTTATTTTATTTCTTAAAGACTTGAAAAGCAAAAATTATAATGACAAGTTTATAACACCTTAAATTTTATTGTTCAATTATGGTGATCTTTATTGTGAGAGTATAACTTTTCACTTTGTGTTGTTGTCTTTTAAGACATTTTTGAGATTATGATTTGTCTCTAATAAGGGGATTTAAACGTTTGTGGGTTTAATCTTTATGCTTGATAGCTATCCCTAGATTCTCATGTTGAGTCATGTTATAGGAGAGTGGCTTGCGATAGGGGCTGAAATCCGGAAGTGATTGTCTGGGTAACCTATCGTAGGTGTGTTAATTAAGTGATAACCTAACTAATATATTAGGGGTTGGGTAGTTCTAAACACTAAATCAGATAATGGTATGCCTCGCCTACTTCTTAACGCTCGTTTAGGTTGAGAAAAGGCTGAGAAGGCCTGGAATGGCAAGTCGCCATCTTGTCCTCTTGAAAGATGTATCGACACCGCATTAGTCTGCATAGGGGTCGGGAATCGGTAGAGACTACCAGGGTAACTCTTGGTGAGGGCCGGTAGTCTAGGAAGATTCACCAGGGTAACCTATCCTGACAATGTGATGACACTCTCTTAGTCTATAACATGATGGTGTTTCCTTTTTTTGAGATTTCAATTTAATGTAACTTGATATTGAGATTTCATCCATTTTTTTTGTAAATGTTATGTCGTATTGTGAATTGTAAACCCCGTAAACGTGATGTTCTATCTGCATTGTTTGTGGACCTGTCAGTATCTCCTAGCACGAAGGGAGTGGACCTTTGGGTTCCATGTGGTCAGGAGGAAACCGTGCTACACCTTTCTTAAAATTTTCTTGCAGTTGATCCTAAGCTCGCAGCAGGTTCCAGTTACTACTTTGTTCGTGACTGTTGATGCGGAGCTTGTTTGTGGATATTGTATTTGATGTCAGATGAACACTATATATTTTGTAAACTTACCTCTTGTATAAGAGTGTGCTGATTGTACCACCTTTGATGTATGGAGATTCTTTGAAATCTCGCTTTATGTAAAATGGACATTTGGGATATTTTATTGTATGTAGTTCTATAAACTGGATCTTACATAAAATAAAAAATTGTACTTTTGTTGATGATCAATGTGTTGGGTTTAATTATTAAATTTATGTAACAACGTCTTGGAAACTTTATAACATGTGTAAAAAATTGATTAACTTTGTTATAGCATTAACTAAGTGGGGCATTACAAGAGAAATTTTGCTTTTCTCCTTTTCACCATATTATTCAATGGGTTTGAGTCAAACTCAATGGGTTTGGTCAAACCCAATAGTTTGGCCCGAGACATCATATTAATTTTGACCCAGAGACCCATATGTTGGAATCAAACCCTTTGGTTCATTGAAACCATATAACCTAAATAAAAAAATCATATTTAAATGGGTTCGGTCGAACATAGGTTCGACTGAACCCCTTAAATATGACAAAAACCAAAAATTCTCTCATTTTCAACTGTCACTTTTACTTTCTAATTTTACTAGTCACTTTCCCTGGTGCGTGCGGTGAACTGAGAGTGTGACGATGACCAAACAGAGGTTTTTCTTTCCAGTGAAAGAAAATTTAAGTTCGTCTCTCCAAAATTTCTAAACAAATTACGGTTTGCATGCTCCGAGCACTATCGAGCACTAGGTATTTAAAATTCAATTTTTTGAGAGTTCAAAATGCATCTATTTGTTTAATTTTGAAACCCTAAATGCAATTTTTTTCAAATTTGTTGAATTCAAATTGCATTTGTTTGAAATTTTTTAAAGCATTTTCAACATACAATATTTTGCTTCCCCATTTTGCATACATTTTTGTCTTGTGTAAATGAAATATGCCTTCCCATTTCAACAATCAAAGCTATGGATAAATAGATTTAATTTTAGTCACAAGAAAAATGTATAAATTATAAATTTATAACATAATTATGTACATGGGAAAATCCTCTTGGAAGAAAAATACCACAACCAAAAACATGAACCAATTATATTATTTGATAATAATATCATTTACAATAAAATATTCATGTGCATACCCTTATAGTAGTATCATAAACATGTGAATATGGAGTAATTTCTAGTAGCATGATGATACCTACAAAATCATTATGCTTTCTCCATCTCAAGCACCCATAAATAGAAAAAATTTAAACCATAAAGAAAGTGTGGTTTAACCAAAGCCATGACCCAAAATAATGACCTAAAAATGGCACCAAATTTGGCACAAATTTCAACATCATATTCCTTGACTTGGTTTATAGGATGTATTTAGCAAATGCTTTACATCTTGTCAAAAAAATTCAAATCCTCCTCCTCATAACCGACACTCCATTTTTGACATATTCAAACCCATTATTTAAGATGATCTTGATGATTTTCATAATTCTAATCAATATTATAGTGTAACCCCCCTTTTTATTCTCTTATGTGTCATATGACATTTCATAAGTAATTCCCATCTTACAATTTCATACAATGCTCTTACAACCTTTTAAATATATAAAAAGGACAACCCTAGTTCAATTAGGATTATTTAATTATTATCACCTACATCCATTCATTACATGTTATTAGTTTTTAGTTGCACACATTATTAGGAAATATGCATTGTCTAAGCAATTGGGGTATATTTCATGTTTGAGAGTGTTTTCCTTGATCTTTTATCTAGTTAAATTAATATCCTTTAAAATCTTGTTTTATGGAGTTTTCATCTTAACTCTAATATGACTAGCAAATAAAATGACGATTGAATAATTTTTTCATATAATAGCTAATGGCAACCATATAAATAGCCACATTAAAGAAGATGAAAAATAATGATCACTTGAGACTATGATTTAGATACATATGTTGGTAAACAAGATATTTTCCTAAATTGATAATTACATATTGATGCACCTCTCCACCCTAAATATCCTCACTCGTTGGCTAGTAATTTATATAATGTATTAGGTGGATATCCTTAGGGAATTAATAATATTCATAATATTACCACTCTAATGGATTTTAATAATGTTGTACCCTCTATGCATCCATCTACCCTTCATCCTCTTATAATGATTCCTCCTATCATACTATAGTTACCACTTCCATGGGATCCACCACCCATGTCCTACTGCCTTTCTCTCCACTAGTATTTTTCTTATCTCCCATCATTTTATATATGTTCACACCATTGTTACTACTAGCACTATCCTATACATATATTTTCTTCATACCATTCCTCCTTATCCTATGAAAATATAACCTTATAGTGTAACTTCTCCTTTCATTACCATGTCATTACCTTTCTAGACCTTCCCCTCTTTATACATTCTCCTTTTTATCCTACACTACTCCTACCACTAATATATCCCTATACCTTGGATATACTATTGAAGAAATTTAACTAACTTTCAATATTGCAAAAATTAGACCCATATTTTTAAACGTAAAATGTGTATAATAAAGCACAATCCATGCTTCCTAATTCAACTTCACTAATATCTATCGAATGAACTTAGGTTCATTACAATAAGATAATCATATAGCCATAATTAGTTGTCAAGATAATGGTAAAGTTTTCAATAGCCATATTTATCCTTCCACATGCCACCATTAGACATACACATAAGATTCATTAGGAAAAGTGGATGTGTGGATATGTGGATATGTGGATATGTGTCAAAAAAATGCTTTGATAAGGGTTGATGCAAGAAGTTGGGTGCACAAAAGTTCAAAAAGTGGAAATGTTTTTTCTTTGTTTTCAAAATTTGTCACACTTGGACTGAAAAATTGAGGCACTTCTACAATGAATTTTAAAAAAAATCAGTAATATGAAATTTAGCATTTTGAATCTAGTTTCCAAATATGTAAATTATTAAAATACCCAGTTTATAGAAATTACATTTTGATAAGGATCTATAAAAACCACTTTTTAAAAGTCCCTGTTTTTTTACCATACCAAGCAGGTGTACGGACAACACTTTTTTACCCAAATAAAATTATTTTTCTAATTCCTTTTAGGAAAAGAGAGCTAACAACATGAAGTTTGATCTGGATTTTTTTTTGTAATTTTTGGTTGAATATTTTTTTTTAATTAAATTTTTATTGGCCTTAATTGATGTTTTTTCAAATCAATGTGTACGGACAACATAATTGGACCTAAACAAAACATTTTTTGACTCTTTTTTTTTCATTGTGTAGAGAATTGTCTAAAGTTTGGTCCCATATAATTTTTTTTACAAGAAAATCAACCAATAAAAAGTTATTAAAAAACCAAAAAAACCTAATATTTCAAGTTTAAGGACTAGTTTGCTTAGAAATTAATTAAAAAATAGCAAACGTAATCCAATTTTAACAAAAATTATATATTTAGAAAGTAGACATTGTGTTCCCTAATGGGTTTTAATTTTATAGACTTGTTAAAAAAAAAAGTCTATCATCTATGTTGTCAAAGTTGGACATTCTTCTTCAATCTGCCTTAGTTTTTTAGTTGCAGGTCAAAGGCTAAGGCTTGGATTGCCAAGCCTTTTTCGAACCTAAAACCAAGGCAGCATGTGGGTTGGGAATTTTGAATTTAAAAACTGCATACACGTTTTTACAAAACGTGTATGTGTTCCTTACTTTCTTGATTATTTAAAAAAAAAAAACTTTTTGCGGCGATGTATGCATTCTAAAATCGTGCACATTCTAAATGCATACAAGTTCAAAGCGCTCACAGCATTCTAAAATCGCGTATGTGTTTTAGTTAAAAAGCAGCGTCGCCTTTCTAAAAAGTTTATTTTTAAATAGTCAAAATTATGTGTTATAAAATGTGTATGCTTTTAAATAAGCAGCATTACCGCGTTTGATAGATGCTTATCACCTTATTTTAGGATGGTATGAATCCTAAAAAGCACTTATCTGTGGATTTTTAATAATCGCGTGCATGTTTTTTTCTGTAAAAACTTTTAGGTTTGAAACTTCCCCTCTTTATTGTACCCAACTTCTTGCTTTTACCCATAAGATGTGTGTAAGGAAAAAATGGAGTTCAAGTGTTTGATTTATGTCTATATAATAGGTCATAAACTCTAGGGGAATTATTACCACTTTGCACAATATTGCACCATATACATACATATATATATATATATATATATATATTCAAAATGAGGCAAAAAATACAATAGGAATAATATGGATATGCAAATTTTATCATTACATTTTTTTCCACTTTAAGATGCATGTGAAGATTTTAAAATAATTGTGCATCTCAATTTATGTGGTATTCACAAACATGTATGGAAAGTAAATATTTAGACATCAAAAAACTTGAAAAAGTGGTTTGTTGTCTTGTGCACAACACATCCTTTTTCTTTTGAGAAAATTATCTGTCACTTTGTAAAATCCTTGCTATGTTGAGATTATTTAATTTTTTCCCTCCATATTTGTAGTCCTTTTTATTTCTAGAAATATAATTTATGACATTTTTTCTTAATAAACAACATATGAATAAATTTTACATGGTTGTAAATTTTACACATGGTTGTATGTAATCTCATATATATAGTACGTATGGTTGTGATTACAATGTTTATATTGTGTTTAGATTTTGTTTTATATTATCCTTCCAAAAAAAGTTTGATGTTTATAATATTTTGATTTACCTTTGGATTTTGTAGACACTAAATCTCACATACACTCATATCCATACCATGGTCCCCAACCGAACACCTAACATCCACTTATTAACAAAATTCATGATACCTTAATTCCTACACTTTATCAAAATCAAATTATTTTTTCTTTTTAGACCTAAAACGATCAAGGTCTAAACTAATTAAAATATTGATTGTAAAAATTTCCATAGTAAAGTACAAAATAGAGAAGGGCATGTCAACCCACAAATCATGAAGGTGTAGGGACAAAACCAAGAGACCCATCAAATAGGATTGTAGCAATCATATATAGACAAAATTGATTAAGAAAACCTACCATAAATGAAAAAAAACCTAAAAAGAAGACATATATTACATATTTTTGAGTGCCCATATATTACATATATATAGCAAAAACTAGCAAAGGGTGAGGGACATGAGTGAGGAGAAACAACATTTCCTTATGTGCCTCCATTGTTTCTCCATACAATAGAGCGCTCAATTCTATTTTATGTCCATTGATTGTATTATCCACTAAAGATTCATCCCATTCTTGCAAGGTTCATTTCAAAGAAATTCAAACACAAAGGAAACTAGAATTTTCCTTTAAAACTTTATGTCTAAACAAATACCCAACAAAATATTTTTCATTATGTAAGTTATCATCTTGAATGGCATTGTTTAGGGAATGGTCCAAAAAGAACTTATAAAACATAATCCACTACAAACTAAGCAACTAAACCATAATTTTGAAGAAGATCCATAGCATTAAACAAAAATAAAGACACTACCTAAGAGAGAGACATTAACTAGAGAGATTCATATAGAATTTGGTCACCTACGGTCACCCAAATTACTAACTCCACACGCTAGCAATCAATCTTGAAAATTTTCTTCAGCATTTTGAAAAAAAGTCCCAAACTCTAAATGTACTCCCTTTTTGGGATGGGATGAATGCTCTCCTATTGATCAAATTGGCCTCCATTGTTAATCGAGTAGAATAAATTAACCAAATATTTAAATGAATCATTCTCTCACAAATATTGAAATAAATTAAAATAAATCCAAGTAAATCTATTATTCCTAGATAATTCAATGAAAATTATGATAAATTAGTTTATATATCAATCAAATTATTTAACATATTTAATAAAATTAGATAAAAATTGAAAATAATTCAATCAATTCATTGATCAAAATAATTAAGAAATTTCATTAAATAAATAAATTAGTTAATTAGGTAATAATAGTAGCCACATTTTAATTGGGTTTTAAACTCATGATACATGATCAAATCCTAGCAATTTATCCATCATATAAAAAATCTATAAATTGAGATCAAATCCATCATTTCATCGTCTCAATTTTGAGCAAGTATATTTTATCTAGTTGGGCAATAAATGTTTTATCATTTGCAAGATATATCCATTTGTCAATATGTATTTCATTATAATTTTAGTTCATTTTTTGTGTAATTCATCTTTTCGCTCTATTAGAGGTGATTTTTTAATTCAATTTGAAGTCTACATTTATTTTCCTCAATGTCTCATTTATTTAAATTCAATGCTTACAAATTGACATGCTTGGTGGGATGCAAACCCACAAATGCTCAGTTACATTTTATATTTTATACTATTAAAGTATTTGATTTATGCTTTATTTGTTATTTAATCTATGTTGATCACATTTTTCTATAGAAAAATTTGATTCTTGCGTTAAGAAAAGAGAATTTAATTATTTTTAATGTTTTTATTGGAATAATGTTTGAGATTCACGAGATTCATTACTTTTAACTCAACAATAATGCATGTATTTCATAAACTCTTTGTACTCATAACAAAATCATGGCCTAGGTAGAGTATAAAAAATGTTGTTTCCAACCTCATATGTAAATCTAGAGTTAGAGTGTCAAAATTGTTGAATTTCATCCTATGTGCTATTAATTAGCTTCTTATCGACTCATGGAAGCCTACTGCTAAAATCCCAAGTATGATTTTCAATAGGAATTTCTAATCATGATCTTATTGATAGTACTTTTGATAATGTTTTACGATTTAGGCTTAATTCAAGACAAGTTTACCTTAATAATTGAGCCTTTTTAATTATTTAATTTGTTACTAATGATGTTATTAGTCTATTAGCAACTCTTTTATCTTTTTCCTTACTATTATTTACAATAGAATTTAATGCATTAAAAAAAACTTTAACAACAATATTATTTCGATCAAACTTTTTGTTTACATGAATCTTTGAAATTTATTTAGTAAAGGTCTCATTTTGTACATCTTTAGTAATTGTATAAAAATTTGGAATTTTTTGGTTAATGTCTTATTGGAAAACCATTCATTGAAAATTTTTGAAGCCCACAACCGAATGGTTTGTGATGATCTCTTGCCTTCAATAATTTCTATTATGCTCATCAATTTCAAACCATTTTGGGGTTCTTAAATGTTTTTAAATTTTAACAAACTCATTACAAAAAGATGGTTTTTGAATTTCTTTTTCTTCTTCACAAAGGTTCTCTCTTCTTATGTAATTTGGAAACACATTGAGTTTCATTGGTTCATGTGAGCTATCAATTTAATCATTGTTATCAACAAGTCAATTATTGAGTGCAATTTCAATGTCATAGGGTTCATATCCACATTAGTCAAGAAATTGTTGATGTATTTCTTCTTCTTCTTCTTCTTCTTCTTCTTCTTCTTCTATGATGCTACTCTTATCAATAGGTGTTCCATCAAATTTTACAATATTTTCACATTCATGTTCAACATTTTTATTTTCAATATTATTGCCACTTTCATTTTTTAAACATTTCATTATATTGAACATTAAAATATCTATTTTAAATGTCATTTAAGGGTAAATAAGGACCTTCATCTTCATTCAATAATTAACATTAGAAATTAATACTTGGTTCATATTGTATACCCACCTCCCAATGGTCTTGGAATGGATGCATTTAAATCTATTGCACTACCTTACTATGATCTTACAATAAGAATATGGCTAGAAATAGATCTAGAATGGAAAAAAAATATGGATCCAAATAGAAAAAAAAACTTGTTTTGGGTTTAGCACTTACTAATAACTTTTCTACAATGAGTGGTTGCTAAATCGTTGAAATAAAACTTAGAAGATTTGAACTTAATTGTGGTAGAGGATCTCAATTAAGAGATAGGCTACATTGGATGAAAGGATATAAGGGATACACATTATTTTTTAGTTCTCTCGAACATATTTACATTCTCGAGAGTGGATAATATCTATCATTGATCAAGAGAGGTAGTTACATGACAACTCTAATGATATTAAATATGTTTTCCTCCAACATTACAAATAATTTTTAATTGATCTAGTTGAAGGAGGAGATACATCGAGGATATAATTGAAAATTATGGGCATAGGCACAATTATATATATTTTTAACATATATAATATGTATATGGTTGGATTAGTGAATATTTATAACAAGAGTATGCAATGAAGTCAAACTTTATTAGATTTGATTCTTAATATGAGATATTTATTTTTCTTTCCAATCTATAATTTTTTGATGTCCTTGGCTATATAATTGAAGTTCATTTATGTTAACAACTATTAGATTAAATTTTTTTATCCCCAATTATTTTCAAATGATTTTATACTTTAATCTTTGTATTCTTATTCTTTCTTTCATCGTTTCATTTAAGAATTTAAACCATTTAAGGATGTATGTTTATGATTATAGTTGTCTTTGTTCTTTTAAATTGTTAATAGTATGAAATATTATTGATAGTAGATGAATTATTACAAGTTCTAATATTTTAGATTTGTATTCTCTTTATCTAGATATATTATTTACCAAAGTCTCATTTCTTTTTAGGTGTATTGTATATATAACATGGAAAATACAAATCATGTTCCACGATGCCCGGATTCTTTGTTTGGAAATACCACTAATGAGATTAAAAATTTGAGAGATTCATTAGCACAGGGTGCAAACCCGGGGATATATATTGAACCATGCATGTTAATATTACATAGTCTAGAAAAACTAAAAGATGAACTTGAGAGGACTAGTGCATATTCCCAAGACAGAGTGATTGCTATTCTTTCCCGCATGCGGGAAGAAGTACATGGTGACGTTCCCCTTAAACAAATACAAGATAGTGTCACCAAAGAAATGATAAAAGCCACTTGTTTTCCATTTTATCAAAATGTGCGTAAGGTTAGGGGATACCAGGTCACTAGATGTGTTGATCATGCTATGGCCTCATTGATCTACCCACGATTTCTAGCAGCACATGGTATATACCCAAACAATGACCCGATTCCATTGTATTTTGTTCAGCAGTTGTATGCTGGGGTCCATTTGGGCCTCAAAGTTAACTACCTGGACATTCCACCATATGTTGGTCAGGGGCGTGGTAGGATTGCTGATAGGCCCACCTATCGTCGGCGGATAGACCACCCACGGTGTTTAGGGTATTGGTTGGTGATAGGTATCTTGCTCTCACCCAGTAACTCTAGCCCCCATAGCGGTGGGAGTTATCGTTGCTTCCCAAAAGGAAGCAATTGATGACCTTGTGAGTGACATTGCGGTTTGCCACCACTAGGATATCGATGATCATGTAGGAATTGATATTTGATATCAAACATTAGGATCCACACCATTTTTTAGCCTGATGGATACCATCGATCCTTTTACCTTGGTTGGCATCCTACTCCTGACTTGGTGCACTTACAAGAGATATGTCATGACTCTATATTGTTTGGTGAGGACCCTATTGGAGGCACTTGCCCATTGCATCAAATAATGGGATCAATATAGAGCATGTTAAAGAGAATTTGAGATGCATAGGTAGTTCAATTCTAGGATCCCATCACTCTTAGCCGAGCACTAGTGCGCATTAGGATCCACCTATAGTTCATACGATAGCTGCACAAACTATGGGTTTTACTGATATGTTGATTGGTTCTGGTTCATCATCACCAATGCCATCTCACCTTCATAGTCCTCTACATTCATCATTTATGGCACGACATGGGATAGATCAAATGGATGCAGATGTTGATTTGCCGCTTGATCGTTTGGTGTATATGGTGGAGGTGAATGTTTTAAAGGACTTAGGTCATTCGATATCAGATGATGTGCATGTATGTGTGCATGTGCATGTTTCAATTCTTTTTTCATTATTTTTTAAATTTCTTTTTAACTAGATATTCATGTAAGTTGATATATATGTGTATATATATTGTTATAGGTGGACATACCTCACATCACTCCTAGTCTTGGTCCAGATCATGTGTGCGTCGATGTAATGACTCTATGGATGAATCTGCTATTGGTGGACATGTGGTTTACATTTTATATAATAGCATGTATATTTACATGCAATATATTTATGTATGCATACATCTAGATTGATATTTAAAAGCTGAGTTCATTTAAAAATAACTTTCATAAAATTTATTTAATAAATTATAGCCATTTAACATCTTGTACACAATTTTATTTGTAGAGACTCGTACATCCATCGAGGCCGGGGACCATTCTCATTCAGATGGCCATTCATCTAGGAGTAGACATTCTTATTAGTCCATGCATTCTAGATTTATGATCTTTATCACATGTGTATTTGATTATATATGATGATCTTTAAAATAGTATTTGATATTTGATGATCTCTTACACTTGCTTATATGATATGCATACATTTTTTCTTATTTGTTGATCTTGGTATTCAACATTTGATGATCTTTAATTTACATTTTCTTTTATGATATGTACATATATTTTCTTATATGATATATACATACATTTGCCTCTTGCTTATAATATGTGTTATGTTTATGTATTGAATCACTTTACATATATATGTACATGTGTTGCTTATGGTTTAAACATGTTTACACATAATATATGTTGGTGCTTTGTCTTTAATATACATACATTTTTTCTTATTTTATGATCTCTTAAAACTTACATTTCCTTATATTCAATATACATTTGATCTCTAGTAGAATTTTAGGGAAATCAATGCCACTTTATAATTAAGTTCATTCATGTTGATCACAATAAATATTTTTTTAAAAATGACTTAAGAAACATGAACCATTGAGTTGAGAACAAGATATAATCTTTTTGACAAGTAACTTGAAATTCAATTCAAATTATATCGAGCTATTATACATTTTTTACAAGTAACTTGAAATTCAATTCAAATATTTAATTAAGAAAATTTAATTCAAATTATACCTCTATTATACATTTTAGACAGCTAACTTGAAATTCAATTCAAATATAATTAATAAAATTCAATTCAAATTATACCTCTAATATACATTTTTGACACTTTAAAAAATTCTAAAATTACTAGATATGTTGCATGCATACATATGATTAAATAACAACAAACTTGTTGATGTGTTTTATGCACTTGTCAACCACGAGGGAAGTGTAGATGCACTACCTCTCTTGAAAAACAATCTTCCACAATCAAATTCGCGAGAACACTATCCCAAGGTCTCTAATGTCAGGTCTTGATAGTACTTGAAATATCTCAGTTGTTTGATGTGATTTGCTAGAATCACAAGGTGGTCTTATGTAGGAATTACAAAGCATGGGAGGTTGGATCTTGAAGTGGAGTCCTTGGGATAGAAGAGTTGTTATGCATTAGCTGTAGGTTCAAACAACAATCTTGGACCCCATTTTGTCATTGGATTTGGCTTTACAATGTGCAATGAACCTTAGCATAGGTTACTCATTAAAAAAAAAGAAAAAAAAGGCAAGGAAGAGGGAAAGTTCCTAAATCTGCAATTAACCGTGAATAGTGACAATGGAGTTCCTACAATGGACAACCTTTTAAAACAATATCCCACTTAACCAGAGATCTCACAGTATCATAGAACTTGTGCTATCTTCTAAGGTTTGCAAATGATTTGTCCTTCATTCACCATGTACATGCATCAATCAAAGATAAATGTTTTGGAGGAGCTTTGAATTCAAGCCCAGGCTACCTTTACACAGCTATCCACCATCAGCAAACAACAAAAAGTATGGGCTAAGAAGTTATCAACAAAGCAGGAGTTTTCATGATCACAATACAACATTCCTAAGATCTATTGAAACAAGAAACAGCTAACTAAAACAACAATAAAGTCTAAGTTAAACACCTAACAATGGAGATTGAACCAAGCAACATGTGAGAAACTCAGAAAATGCACCAAGTCCATGTCTTTTCTTTATAATTTTTTGTAGAATGTCTTTACAACAACTCAACTCAACTCTACAAATGAGAAAAGATCCCTATTTATAGTTTTCCAAAAGTCAAATGAATGGCCAAGATCAATTCTCATTGTGTGGCCAAGATTCATTACAAAATAGGATTTCACCTACCCCCAAATACATTGCAATTTAAAATTACATTTTGTCCCTTTCCCTGTTTTGTCATCTAATGACAACACTGTAGCTCTTTTGTCATTTAGCGGATTGTTGTTTTCACTGTAGCTACTCTTTAGGGAGTTCTTCATCTTTAGTGGGGCTATCCTCTTTCCTCGTAGAAGCTGCGTATTCTATGAATTTAAGGATGACTGCTTGGAGCTTGTCTATTTCAACGATTTCATATCGCAGCACCTGGTAGCTCCATTCTTTCGTGTTATCTTCCAGCTTCTTCCAATCCTCATCATACTTTGCACTTTGTTCTCTGAACATCTCCGATTGATCGAAGGCCTAGGCAGCAAAACTCAGGAATTCCACTGTGATCTCACCAGCCATCCCGTCCTTCATCTTCTCCTGGAAGTAGGGCTTTATCTTCTCTGGATCCATTTGTACTATGGGCATGTCGTAGTCTGTCATCAACTTGAGATAAAGAGCACATTCTGCCCTGATTTCCTTGATCCATTCAATGTCTGGATCCACCTTGCTCATGATTTGTTCCAGCCTTTCCCTCCAGTTGTCAAAGTCTTGTCGCCACACATCCATTAGCCAGTGATCATCTTTCTCAAATGCAAGCTCCTTCTCCCACATGGCTTCTAGCATCCGAAGGATAGCTTTGATCCTTGGAAAGGTGGAGTCGTAGGTCGTGGGGAAGTCGGTACAGAGCTTTCTAGTGCTTTCCAGAGATTGCAACAGGTCTAAGAACTTGTTGGCTGTTCACATAGCCCGGCTAATTCCCATGTTTTCGACGTATAATACTCATCAGAACTAGTCCTCTGTGGTCTTCTCCAAGTTCTTTCTTTCCATCTTATCAATTTGCTCTTTGGATAGTAGCTGGGGTGGGGCCATGGATGTGGTAGGCAGGTCATCTACTGAAGACCATTGTTGTATGTAATCTGTTAAGGCTGCGACCTGTGCCTTGAGCTCATCCTTCGAGACCTTATCTCATTTTATTAGATGCACCACCGTAGCCACTGACTCCTTAAGGTGCTTAACTTTCTGCTCCCTAGTGGTGGTTCCCAAGTTGATGGTGGAGATATTGTAACTCACCCCAACTTGGCCAATTGTAGGTGTTGCTATTTGTGCCGCTCAAGACCCGGAACCATCAATCGTTATCCTGGATCAGACCTTGGGATTCTTCTCCTATTTTTTCATAGTTTGGGTTTGAGCCAAGATGGCCTCTAACCTCGCCCTAGGGTCCTTCAGCACAGGGGTTTTTCTTTCAAGCTGCCTCTCTAACCACTCGAGTAGAGTAGATTTTCCCTTGGGTGAATCGTGGTCACCTTCGCCCTTCTCGGTCAAGGCCAAGATTTTCGCTCCTTTTTCTTCTGGGGATTTTCCTTTCTCCCTGGAAGCATCTTCTTCCTCCTCATCGGAGTCATGGACGAATATGAGGCATTTGATAGGTAGCCTGGTGGATAGTTTCTGCACAGGACTCTCTTGTCTTGTTGTTTCTTCTTCCTTCCTTTCCTCAGTATACTCAGCCTCAGGGCTTCTAACAACATGGGTTTCAGCCTTAGGTAAATCCTCTTGCTGTTGTTTTTCTAGTGGATGCCCTTCTTCATCACGAGGTGAACCTTTTGCCTCTGTCTCGGTGTCCTTCAGCTGTTGTGCCATCTCCTCCTCAAGGTCATCATCAAAGGTTTGCACAATTACCTTAGCACCGGAGCTATATTCCTCATCCCCACTCTTGGAAGAGCCCATTCCCTCCTCTTCATAAGCCACCCTGTCGATGGTTTGGTGTTCGTACTCCGGGTGCTTATGGTACTCATCGGCATCCTCCTATATAGGGTTCGAGGCTTCCCACTCTTGTTCCTCCCATTCCTCAGAGATCAGCATGGTGGCTTCCATAGCCAGTGGCCTTGTCGGTGGTTGTGACAGCTGAGCAGTAGCAAGGACTTGCACAAGGGTTGCTTGAAGGGTGGGATCCATTAGGATCTGGGAAACCTCAGGGGGAAGGTTCTGCATGTGTCTTGAGAGAGCCTCGGGCATGGTGGCAGTGGGAATAGGTGTTGTTACTGTTGCTAGAGGGAGTGATGTGATTAGTGACATGGCAGCGGAGGAAGGGGAAGTAGTCATGGCGGAAGAGAAGTCAATAATTATTACAGACTCAATCGAAGGCAAAAGGGCAAGATGGACTGAAATGTCCACTGCTGGCAGGGATGTAGCTACCATAGCCAGGGAGGTGGGTGGTGCAACAGGAGGGGTAGGGAAAGCCAAGAGAGGTTCCAATTGATTCGTATATTTTTCCTCCTCTCCTTGGGTTGAGGGTTGTTCCGCAGTGATCCCTGCCTGCTTGAGATTTTTGGGAGGTGAGCCTCTCGTTTCTTTCCTTAAGTAGACCTTCGGGTCTGGGGACTATTATGTTTTTGTCCCCTTTCTCTTCTTGGATCTGGTGAGCGGAGGAGACTTGGAGGTCCCGCCAGTAG
>VDFB02174487.1:0-20403 GCA_007258455.2 Sequoia sempervirens
TTTTGTTTTGAAAAAAAGGCATAGTTTCACAGAGTTTCCTGATGGGGGAATGGGGAGACCAAGGGCCTATGTTTGGGGACGGCAGTGGGGGGCAAGACAAATACATATAGTACTTAAAAAATTAGTTATAAAAATATGTATAAGGAATAAGTATAAGAATCTTAGAATTACAAATGAAAATTAAAAAATTGGCATACTAAGTAAACTACTAAATAGTAAAGTTGTAAACACATTGCAATGATTGCATTAAACATTTGAATTTTTGAAGTGATCATTAACAATGAAAATGTCAAATTCAAATTTTCATAATGATGATTACAATGACAAAATGGCTTGAAGTGATGCCTGTAATCATCTCCAAACTCCTCATCACTTAAATTGCTAGACTCCACATGCTCAAGCTCCTCCAAACCAATACTGACTAGCCCTGTTTGTGTAGCATCATCATCAACCTATGCTGGCTCCTTTGGCTCTATATCCCATTGTGATGCTGGACTCTTCTTATATGTAAGTGTGTTGCAATCAATGAGACTCAAGGTACTATGTAGAACCATAAGCTTCTTTTCCCTCTTAGAGGTAAGTTTTTGCCTCTTAATGGAGTGGATGAAGCTATATGTAGATGAGTTCCTCTCAGTAGCATAAGAGCTAGAAACCTGGGATAGTAAATGAATGGCTAGAGAGGTAGTCAAAGAAGTAGGCCCATGAATAGTCCGCCACCAAATTGAGTTCTTTTGTGCCATAGCCTCCCTAACCATCTTGGCCTCCTTGGAATAAACCCTAAGAGTGGCAAATTTTGTCCACTCAGTATGAATGGTGTTGGGATCTAAAGAATCATACATTTTTTGGATAGCCTTTATGAACCCTAAGCCACCTTCACCTCAACATTCTATATGGGTGTAATTCTATTAGGCCTTTGCACGTACCACTTTGGGTTCAATGCATAGGCAGCCATGTGTAAGGGAGTGTTGAGTTTCTCCCGTCTCTAATGAATGATTGGCTGAATGTGTTCATTGTAGAATTACAATGTGAGGTCTTTTTGTCGCATAACAACTTTCATCTGGTCAAGCATAGAATTGATGCACACATACATCTCTCCAAGGCTAGGTGCATTGGCATCCTCATATATAATCACTCTGAAGATTGGAGTAATGATGGGGACAATATATTTTGCATCACTACAAAAATTATCACTCTTCACCACATCTTTCACCCTCTTCCCCTGCTCTATCTTGAACTCAGGCCATCAATTCCATTTTGCTATCATAACCATTAGTTGCAATGCCTCTTGCCACTCAAGTATTCTCTCCAAGAGAATGAAATATGATGCATATCTAGTCTCTACAAGTTTCAAGATTCCTTCTTAGAGAAGGTCCTAAAAAGTGCATGTGAAGTGTGGTGGTTGTAGATAAATATTTGCATATCTCTAGCATCATTCGCAACTATTTTGATCCAACCAAGTTTTCCCATGTCCTTGAGCGCATTATTCATGGCATGCACACAAGGAGTCCACCAAATATGTCTATAAGCTGCCTCAATTAACTTCCCTACAACTTTGCACACATAGGCCAAGCCACCGCATTAGTCACTACTTAGATCACATTATATGGTCCAACCTCCTCTATAGCATTGTTAAGGATCTGAAACTGAAAATCAACATCCTTGCGATACTCTAAACAATCAACAAAACTAAGAAAATAAGGGCCTTCTATACATGTAACCATGATATTGATGAGTGGATGATGCCTAATGTCTGTCCACCTATCCATGACTATGTTGCATCCACTTGTGACCCATGATTCTTTCATTTTTTCCATTAAAATATTAATCTTGGAATAGTTCTTATCCAAGATTGTGGTCCTCAATTTAGCCTTCCTTGTTGGTGCATACGATGGTCCTGCTCTTGCTATCTTTGTCACTGTCTCCTTATAATAAGGAGAGCGAGACCCATTGAATGGAATGCCACTGACAAAGAAGAATTATCCAATGGCTCGTTTGCCTTATCCTTTAATTGTACATTGAAGTTTGCTAGTGGGTTTGGAGCATCACTTGTCAACTTGTGTTCCCCTTAGCCTCTATTGCCTCTACACTAGAAGAAACTGAAATATGTGCAACTGGCCTTTGCAAAGTAGTAGAAGTAGAACCCTACCTTTGATGACCCCTCAACCTTTAGTGGCAAAGAAGCAGATTCTTCACTACCTCCTGATAACTTACTTTTCTCAGCCCTATAGTTGAGTTTTTGTGCTAACTTCTCACATACTTCTACATCTTTGCCTTGGATTGTAGTAACCCCATCAAGAAATTTTGTTCGAAGTTCGCAATAATTCTGATTTTTAACTTGCAGGCATTTCGTCAAACACTTTGCATACAACAATTGTGAAGAATTTCTGATTGCAATTGCTTAGAATAACTGTATTGGAGATTCGGGATTATTCTTTCATTATGAACTCACACCATCATTCATAGAATATTTAAGGCATTTTGTCAAACAGTTGGCAAACACTCTAAAGAGCTGGAAACAATGGAAAATGAACAAAACAATTTGCTGTTCCAGAAAATCAGAATTTATAAATATGCAATATTTATTTCTCTACAAACTCAGATGGTGTTGCCTTCATAAGTGAAAATACTAATATCGAACTGAAGTCTGAAAATACCCATTAAACATAATATGTGGGGCTGATCATGTGATGTCCCCTCGCTAGACAGTTCTCGGGAACAGAGCGTTAGCCCTTTATTGGACCCTTGTGGGCTAGCCAGTTTGGATAGAGGGTCAGTGGTGCATTTTGGAGAAGTTTGTTTGTTCGTGTTTTCAGTGGACAGTGTTTAGATCTCAGTGAGCGTTGGCATTCCAGGAGTTCATTGCTTCTGACGGCACGAGATTATCCTGTGATTTGAGCATTCTACGGGATTTTAAGTGATTAAGTTAATTTATTAACTTAAAACGCCCTTTTTATAAAGTCACCTTGACTTTATTTATATTTTTATATCACTTAAATGAGAAAGGAGGATTATAATATTTCAATGACTTTAAATATTATAAAAGTGCGCCCAACTATTGGAAAGTGATATATTAAAATATTATAATATTTTGAAAAAACCTAAAATGGGCGTATCATTATGGAAATGCGTGCTTTGCATAAAGAGGCATTTTTGGCAATAGAAACTCACCTTTTGATTATTTCGAATTGCCTTGAGCATCTTTCTCTGAGCATTCTCCTGAGAGCAGGGTTTGATCATTGTGTCCATTGGAGAACGGGAAACTCTTCAATGTTGAGTACGTTTGAAGCTGTGAGAGATCAGCCGAATCCGTACAGTTGAGGGCTTCACACAGAAGTTCTACAGATTTCAGACAGTTTTACTTTGCAGTTGTTTATGCTTGATAATAACTGAGGGGTTCTTGGTGGCGTACTTCTTGCTTCTGGAATTCTTCTTCAGAGATTCATTTCCTTCTTGTTCATGGCCGTACGGCCTACCTTGGTTCTTGTGCCTTGAGAAAGGCGTGTGAAGCAGTTAAGGAAAACGCCTTCTTTTTGAGGGGGGTTTGACATCCATCTTGGGCGGCTAGCTATTACAGTGCTTTGTGACCAATTTCTGAGCTGGAGAAACCTTGTCTGGAGCTTGGGCGTGCTTTTATGCTGATTTTCACCATTTCCGGCTGTAGACCTGGCCAGTTTCTTATTTAAATAATCTGGAGCCTGATTGGTATGTTTATTGTTCCTAATCTATCTGTTGGTGTTTGATAATACATTTTGTACTTTCAATTTGAAGGAATAAGTTTAAATTTCTCTTTTGTGAGCAAAATATGTTGCGCCCCTTCTCTTCTTTCTACTAAGATTTCTCTAAAAAACTCTAAAAAACACTTTAAAGATTTAAGAAAAGAGGGTTATAGGCGAGAGCAGCCGGGGCTCATCCATGATCAGTATCAGAGCTCACTTATCCCTGCCCGGCTTGTGGGGGTTTGAAATTTATGAGGGTCATGAGGGTTTTAGTAAGTCCTATTGTTGAGAGGTGGCCTAGAAATCAAAGGCGACCAGAATCCATTTCCACCATTTCCGTTTGCAGATCAGGAGGAGGAATTAGATTGGCACAATATGGCGAACAGGGCTGGAGAAAGTTCTCACAGAAATAACTGGGAGGATGAGGACAGAGAAGCCAAAGACGTGCTTAGAGGCATGGTTGCAGGGCAAGAGCAGGTTGCAACTATTCTTCAACAACTCAGCACGAATGTTCAGAATTTGTCTTTAAACAGAGCTCGTAGTTTGGATTCGGATAGAGATGGCAGTATCCATAGACAGCCACAGAGGATTATAGATCCAGTACGCACCTATGAGAGAGCTACATTTCCCACGTTCACCAGAGATGATGCTGAGGAAGTGGATGAAGCTGAACAAGGTGGTGAAATAAATTTTGCAGATAATATTATGGCGATGCATGATGAGTGGGATAATTTGCCACCAAGGGTTAAGGAGCACCTTAACTTTGACAGGTTTATGAGCCAGAAGAGAGAGCACACCAGGAACAGGAATGACAGGCGTCCTAGACACAAACAGAGTGATCTTAAACAGGCAACCAGCAAACTAACTTTAGTACATTTTGATGGCAGTGGCAGAGTTACAGCACGTGCCTGGGTTAGTAAACTGGATACTTTCCTGACACTACGCCCCATGCCTGAGGTGGATGCTATTCGCTTTGCAGCACTTCATCTAGATGGCGTAGCACATGACTGGTGGATTCATGGCATGACTACCCTTCATCATGACAGGATTACCTCTTACCAGGAGTTTACTGATAGACTGGTAGAGAGATTTGACAGAAGGGATCCTGAGCTTTTCTTCAGAGATTTAGCACAGCTGAAACAGTTAGGTAGCTTGGAATCATACATTGGTGAATTCCAAAGACTATCTGTTATGGTGACAGGGATCTCAGAGAGAAGGCTGGTCATATTATTCATTGAAGGTCTTTTTGAGCCCATGAAAGGTTGGATAAAAGCATTTGATCCACCTACCTTACAGGAGGCAATGAGGAAAGCTCGCAGCATGGAGCTATCTACACCTCGTAAGCCTTTTAGCTCGAAGCCTACCACATCATACACGGAAAATAAATCAGATCCAAAGAAGGCTGATAATACAGATCAGAAAAAGAAATTTGCAGCCCCTTTAGATCGAGAAACCATGAATGATTTGAGAAGGAGAAAACTCTGTTTTTACTGCAAAGGTCCGTATGATTTTAATCACGATTGCCCCCTCAAACCAAAAGGGCAAAACAAGCATATGGAGTGGTTTTATGAGGAAGAACCATTGACTGATTTTTCTGATCAGCGAGCTCCAATCTATGATATAGATGGAGAAGAATCAGAAAATGAAGCAGAAATTGCAGAAGAAACAGAACTTAAGGAGGCTCATATGTCCAGCATGCAGAAAGAGGGTTCTTTCAGACTCCGTGGGATCCTAGCTGGTCAAAGGGTCATATCTCTCCTTGATACAGGTGCAACCCATAATTTCATCGATTCACGGTTGGTAGAGAAACGGGGTATTCAAACTCAGCAGTTTGAAGGTATACGTGTGAGGGTTGCAGATGGGAACACTCTCGATTGTGAGAGGATGATACCTGACTTGCCTTTGAAACTTAATAATTTCGAGTTCAAGGCAGATTTTTATGTGGTAAACATGGGTGGAACTGATGTAGTTCTTGGCATGAAGTGGCTTCATGCAATAGGAGAGTTCACGCTTAATTTGCGTGACATGGAGATGAAGTTCACCATTGATGGCACAAATCATATTCTCAAAGCCATCAGGGACAGCAACCTTAGGGAGATTTCACTTCGGCGAATGGAGCGTTTGATTCGTAATGATATGGTAGAGTGGGCTGCTGAATGCAAGCTAATGCCTTCACAGTTGGATCAGCAAGCTTCTCCATACCATCCAGATGTGCAGGAACTTCGAATCAAACATGCGAAGGTATTCAGTGCTATTCCACCAGGCAGGCCTCCTGATAGAGGTATTGAGCATATTATAGAGCTGGAGGAGGGCACGAAACCAATTATGATTACTCCTTACCGGCACCCCAAGCGTCTGAAAGATGAGATTGAGAAGACTATTCAGGAGCTATTAGCTATGGGGCACATCAGGCCGAGTAAGTCACCCTTTGCTTCATCGGTTGTTTTGGTGAAGAAAAAGGATGGTACACTTAGAATGTGTATCGATTACAGAATGCTCAACAGGAAAACCATTAAGAACAGGTATCCTATTCCTCGGATAGATGAGTTGATAGACGAGCTTCATGGAGCTTGCTACTTCTCAAAGATTGATTTGAGAACAGGTTATCACCAGATCAGAGTCCGAGAAGAGGACATAGAGAAAACGGCGTTCAGATGTCACTGTGGACACTTTGATTTTTTGGTTATGCCATTTGGGTTAACCAATGCTCCAGCCACGTTTCAGTCGACAATGAACAGGGTTTTCCATCCTCATTTGAGGAAATTTGTTTTAGTGTTCTTCGACGACATCCTGGTTTATAGTAAATCATGGGAAGAACATATGGTACACTTGGATGAGGTACTGAGTATACTTGACAGGGAGTCCTTGTATGCCAAGGAGTCCAAGTGTGCATTGGGCATGGCAGAACTTTTATATCTGGGACACATCATCAGCGGAGCAGGAGTCAGCATGGACCCAGAGAAGGTTCGAGCCATCATTGATTGGCCTACACCTGAGACTTTGACACAGCTCAGGGGATTTGTAGGATTGTGTGCTTTCTATCGTCGGTTTGTTAGTGGGTTCTCGCGGCATGCTGCGCCACTAACCGATTTGACTAAGAAAGGTGCTTTTGAGTGGACACCACTAGCACAAGCGTGCTTTGAGAAGTTCAAACTTCTCATGACTTCGTGTCCTGTTTTGGCTTTACCGGACTTCACTAAACCCTTTGAGTTACATTGCGATGCCAGTGGTGAGGGTATTGGTGCAGTTATTATGCAGGATCGTCACCCTATAGCTTTTGAGAGCAGAAAGCTAAGAGGGCCTGAACGGAGTTTTAGTATCTATGATAAGGAAATGTTGGCTATCATGCATGCGATGGCCAAATTCAGGCAATACTTGATTGGTAGTAAGTTCACTGTGAAAACCGATCATAATAGTCTGAAGCATTTTCTTGGACAGCGAGATCTTAATGAGAGACAACAAAAATGGGTCAGCAAGCTTCAGTCTTACGATTTTGACATCTCTTATGTCAAGGGCACTCAGAATGTGGTTGCTGATGCTTTATCTCGCCGTCCTCACTTGGGTTCTATTACATTGGTCTCAGAAGACTGGAGACACCTGATTGTAGCAGAGTATGCTAAGGACCCATGGGCCTCTAGCATAGTAGATGGATCAGTATTGGATGACAGGTATTCACTTGTAGATGACCTTATCATCTACAAAGGGAGGATTTTATTGGTCCCAGGTTCTGAGATGAGGGACAGGGTTTTGAGGTCATTGCATGATTCACCTATGGCGGGACATCCCGGGTACTATAAGACCTATCGGCAGGTACGGGAGAGATTCTCTTGGAAGGGTCTCAAGTCCTATGTTCTCCAGTATGTCAGGGAATGTCTTGTTTGTCAGCAGAACAAGCAAGAGCACACATACCCTGCAGGTCTTCTACAGCCGCTTCCTATTCCTGAGAGGAAGTGGGATTGTTTATCCATGGATTTCATCACGGGCTTGCCAAAAGCTCAAGGGAAGGACAGTATTTTCGTGGTGGTAGATCGATTGACGAAATATGCACACTTTTTCGCAATCACTACTACACACACGGCTACTCAGATTGCTGATTTGTTCTTCCGAGAGGTATTCAGGCTGCACGGTTTACCTCGTAGTATAGTTAGCGACAGGGACAGCAGATTTATGAGTAACTTCTGGCAGGAGTTATTCAAGCTTTGTGGGACAGAGCTCACCCCTAGTACCAGCTACCACCCCCAGACAGATGGGCAGACAGAGATCGTCAACAAATGGGTGGAAGGGTACTTGCGTAACTATAGTTCAGGGCAGCAGAAGGCATGGCTGAGGTGGTTATATTTATGTGAGTACTGTTACAACACCACCCATCACATGAGCATCCAGATGACACCATATCGAGCGTTATATGGATATGACGCTCCGAGCTTTCTTGATTTATTGCTGAGTGACAGTAGAGTTCAGTCTTTGGTGATTTATTCACGGAGAACGAGGATATTATATGTAAGGGAAGCACTTGCAGGGAAAAGCATGTTGAGAAAACCCAAAATCATCAAACAATATCTTGTCGAGCGAATAAGCCCGGTCTTTGAGGTCGATGATTTGGTGTACGATGCTTGGTAAGTATGGCGATTACCGCTCGCAAGAGGCTGAAAAGCAAGCGCGATACATGGACCTTTGAGTTGGCCGGGCGTGTGGGTCAAGTGGCTTATGGGCTGGATCTTCCGGTGGACAGTAGGGTTCACAACGTGTTCCATGTGTCGCGCCTCAAAAAGGCGTTGGGACAACACGTAATTCCTTCTATTGATTTGCCACCCCTGGATGATGAGGGCAAATTAATTTTGATACCTGAGGCCATTTTGGAGTCCAGAGAGCGTCATCTTCGGAGGCGGGTCATCAGGGAATACTTGGTTAAGTGGAGGGATATACCGGCAGAGGATGCTACTTGGGAGAGTGACAGTATTCTTCAGCATCCGGCTTTGAGTTTGTTTGTGGACAAGCAAATTCGGGGCCGGTGTGATGTCCCCTAAAGCTGAAGCGGTTCGAGGAGCGGCGTTAGCCCTTTATTGGACCCTTGTGGGCTATCGGTTTGGATAAAGGGTCGGTGGTGCATTTTGGAAGTTTGTTTGTTAGGTGTTTTCGGTGGGCGGTGTTTAGATCTCGGTGGCGTTGGCATTCGGGAGTTCATTGCTTCGGCGGCGCGAAGTTATCACGTGATTTGAGCATTCACGAGTTTAAATTGATTAAGTTAATTTATTAACTTAAAAGCCCTTTATAAGTCACTTGACTTTATTTATATTTTATATCACTTAAATCTAAAAAGGAGGATTATAATATTTTAATGATTAAATATTATAAAAGTGCGCCCAACTATTGGAAAGTGATATATTAAAATATTATAATATTTTGAAAACCTAAAATGGGCGTATCATTATGGAAATGCGTGCTTTGCATAAAGAGGCATTTTTGGCAATAGAAACTCACCTTTTGATTATTTCGAATTGCCTTGAGCATCTTTCTCTGAGCATTCTCCTGAGAGCAGGGTTTGATCATTGTGTCCATTGGAGAACGGGAAACTCTTCAATGTTGAGTACGTTTGAAGCTGTGAGAGATCAGCCGAATCCGTACAGTTGAGGGCTTCACACAGAAGTTCTACAGATTTCAGACAGAGTTTTACTTTGCAGTTGTTTATGCTTGATAATAACTGAGGGGTTCTTGGTGGCGTACTTCTTGCTTCTGGAATTCTTCTTCAGAGATTCATTTCCTTCTTGTTCATGGCCGTACGGCCTACCTTGGTTCTTGTGCCTTGAGAGAGGCGTGTGAAGCAGTTAAGGAAAACGCCTTCTTTTTGAGAGGGGTTTGACATCCATCTTGGGCGACTAGCTATTACAGTGCTTTGTGACCAATTTCTGAGCTGGAGAAACCTTGTCTGGAGCTTGGGCGTGCTTTTATGCTGATTTTCACCATTTCCGGCTGTAGACCTGGCCAGTTTCTTATTTAAATAATCTGGAGCCTGATTGGTATGTTTATTGTTCCTAATCTATCTGTTGGTGTTTGATAATACATTTTGTACTTTCAATTTGAAGGAATAAGTTTAAATTTCTCTTTTGTGAGCAAAATATGCTGCGCCCCTTCTCTTCTTTCTACTAAGATTTCTCTAAAAAACTCTAAAAAACACTTTAAAGATTTAAGAAAAGAGGGTTATGAACTGAGAGCCAGCAGGGCTCATCACAGTGGTATCAGAGCTCACATCCTGCCAGCTTGTGGGGTTTGAGAATTTATGAAGTCAAACAGAGAGGGTTTTGGTAAGTCCTATTTCAGAGGTGGCCCTAGAAATCAAAGAGGCGACCAGAATCCATTTCCACCATTTCTGTTTGCAGATCAGGAGGAGGAATTAGATTGGGACAATATGGCGAACAGGGCTGGAGAAAGTGCTCACAGAAATAACTGGGAGGATGAGGACAGAGAAGCCAAAGACGTGCTTAGAGGCATGGTTGCAGGGCAAGAGCAGGTTGCAACTATTCTTCAACAACTTAGCACGAATGTTCAGAATTTGTCATTAAACAGAGCTCGTAGTTTGGATTCAGATAGAGATGGCAGTATCCATAGACAGCCAAAGAGGATTATAGATCCAGTACGCACCTATGAGAGAGCTACATTTCCCACGTTCACCAGAGATGATGCTGAGGAAGTGGATGAAGCTGAACAGGGTGGTGAAATAAATTTTGCAGATAATATTATGGCGATGCATGATGAGTGGGATAATTTGCCACCAAGGGTTAAGGAGCACCTTAACTTTGACAGGTTTATGAGCCAGAAGAGAGAGCACACCAGGAACAGGAATGACAGGCGTCCTAGACACAAACAGAGTGATCTTAAACAGGCAACCAGCAAACTAACTTTAGTACATTTTGATGGCAGTGGCAGAGTTACAGCACGTGCCTGGGTTAGTAAACTGGATACTTTCCTGACACTACGCCCCATGCCTGAGGTGGATGCTATTCACTTTGCAGCACTTCATCTAGATGGCGTAGCACATGACTGGTGGATTCATGGCATGACTACCCTTCATCATGACAGGATTACCTCTTACCAGGAGTTTACTGATAGACTGGTAGAGAGATTTGACAGAAGGGATCCTGAGCTTTTCTTCAGAGATTTAGCACAGCTGAAACAGTTAGGTAGCTTGGAATCGCACATTGGTGAATTCCAAAGACTATCTGTTATGGTGACAGGGATTTCAGAGAGAAGGCTGGTCATATTATTTATTGAAGGTCTTTTCGAGCCCATGAAAGGTTGGATAAAAGCATTTGATCCACCTACCTTACAGGAGGCAATGAGGAAAGCTCGCAGCATGGAGCTATCTACACCTCGTAAGCCTTTTAGCTCGAGCTCGAAGCCTACAACATCATACACGGAAAATAAATCAGATCCAAAGAAGGCTGATAATACAGATCAGAAAAAGAAATTTGCAGCCCCTTTAGATCGAGAAACTATGAATGATTTGAGAAGGAGAAAACTCTGTTTTTATTGCAAAGGTCCGTATGATTTTAATCACGATTGCCCCCTCAAACCAAAAGGGCAAAACAAGCATATGGAGTGGTTTTATGAGGAAGAACCATTGACTGATTTTTCTGATCAGCGTGCTCCAATCTATGATACAGATGGGGAAGAATCAGAAAATGAAGCAGAAATTGCAGAGGAAACAGAACTTAAGGAGGCTCATATGTCCAGCATGCAGAAAGAGGGTTCTTTCAGACTCCGTGGGATCCTAGCTGGTCAAAGGGTCATATCTCTCCTTGATACAGGTGCAACCCATAATTTCATCGACTCACGGTTAGTGGAGAAACGGGGTATTCAAACTCAGCAGTTTGAAGGCATACGTGTGAGGGTTGCAGATGGGAACACTCTCGATTGTGAGAGGATGATACCTGATTTGCCTTTGAAACTTAATAATTTTGAGTTCAAGGCAGATTTTTATGTTGTAAACATGGGTGGAACTGATTTAGTTCTTGGCATGAAGTGGCTTCATGCAATAGGAGAGTTCACGCTTAATTTGCGTGACATGGAGATGAAGTTCACCATTGATGGCACAAACCATGTTCTTAAAGCCATCAGGGACAGCAACCTTAGGGAGATTTCACTTCGGCGAATGGAGCGTTTGATTCGTAATGATATGGTAGAGTGGGCTGCTGAATGCAAGCTAATGCCTTCACAGTTGGATCAGCAAGCTTCTCCATACCATCCAGATGTGCAGGAACTTCGAATCAAACATGCGAAGGTATTCAGTGCTATTCCACCAGGCAGGCCTCCTGATAGAGGTATTGAGCATATTATAGAGCTGGAGGAGGGCACGAAACCAATTATGATTACTCCTTACCGGCACCCCAAGCGTCTGAAAGATGAGATTGAGAAGACTATTCAGGAGCTGTTAGCTATGGGGCACATCAGGCCGAGTAAGTCACCTTTTCCTTCATCAGTTGTTTTGGTGAAGAAAAAGGATGGTACACTTAGAATGTGTATCGATTACAGAATGCTCAACAGGAAAACCATTAAGAACAGGTATCCTATTCCTCGGATAGATGAGTTGATAGACGAGCTTCATGGAGCTTGCTACTTCTCAAAGATTGATTTGAGAACAGGTTATCACCAGATCAGAGTCCGAGAAGAGGACATAGAGAAAACAGCGTTCAGATGTCACTGTGGACACTTTGATTTTTTGGTTATGCCATTTGGGTTAACCAATGCTCCAGCCACGTTTCAGTCGACAATGAACAGGGTTTTCCATCCTCATTTGAGGAAATTTGTTTTAGTGTTCTTCGACGACATCCTGGTTTATAGTAAATCATGGGAAGAACATATGGTACACTTGGATGAGGTATTGAGTATACTTGACAGGGAGTCCTTGTATGCCAAGGAGTCCAAGTGTGCATTGGGCATGGCAGAACTTTTATATCTGGGACACATCATCAGCGGAGCAGGAGTCAGCATGGACCCAGAGAAGGTTCGAGCCATCATTGATTGGCCTACACCTGAGACCTTGACACAGCTCAGGGGATTTGTAGGATTGTGTGCTTTCTATCGTCGGTTTGTTAGTGGGTTCTCGCGGCATGCTGCGCCACTAACCGATTTGACTAAGAAAGGTGCTTTTGAGTGGACTCCACTAGCACAAGCGTGCTTTGAGAAGTTCAAACTTCTCATGACTTCGTGTCCTGTTTTGGCTTTACCGGACTTCACTAAACCCTTTGAGTTACATTGCGATGCCAGTGGTGAGGGTATTGGTGCAGTTATTATGCAGGATCGTCACCCTATTGCTTTTGAGAGCAGAAAGCTAAGAGGGCCAGAACGGAGTTTTAGTATCTATGATAAGGAAATGTTGGCTATCATGCATGCGATGGCCAAATTCAGGCAATACTTGATTGGTAGTAAGTTCACAGTGAAAACCGATCATAATAGTCTGAAGCATTTTCTTGGGCAGCGAGATCTTAATGAGAGACAACAAAAATGGGTCAGCAAGCTTCAGTCTTACGATTTTGACATCTCTTATGTCAAGGGCACTCAGAATGTGGTTGCTGATGCTTTATCTCGCCGTCCTCACTTGGGTTCTATTACATTGGTTTCAGAAGACTAGAGACACCTGATAGTAGCAGAATATGCTAAGGACCCATGGGCCTCTAGCATAGTAGATGGATCAGTGTTGGATGATAGGTATTCACTTGTAGATGACCTTATCATCTACAAAGGGAGGATTTTATTGGTCCCAGGTTCTGAGATGAGGGACAGGGTTTTGAGGTCATTGCATGATTCACCCATGGCAGGACATCCCGGGTACTATAAGACCTATAGGCAGGTACGGGAGAGATTCTCTTGGAAGGGTCTCAAGTCCTATGTTCTCCAGTATGTCAGGGAATGTCTTGTTTGTCAGCAGAACAAGCAAGAGCACACATACCCTGCAGGTCTTCTACAGCCGCTTCCTATTCCTGAGAGGAAGTGGGATTGTTTATCCATGGATTTCATCACGGGCTTGCCAAAAGCTCAAGGGAAGGACAGTATTTTCGTGGTGGTAGATCGATTGGCGAAATATGCACACTTTTTCGCAATCACTACTACACACACGGCTACTCAGATTGCTGATTTGTTCTTCCGAGAGGTATTCAGGCTGCACGGTTTACCTCGCAGTATAGTTAGCGACAGGGACAGCAGATTTATGAGTAACTTCTGGCAGGAGTTATTCAAGCTTTGTGGGACAGAGCTCACCCCTAGTACCGGCTACCACCCCCAAACAGATGGGCAGACAGAGATCGTCAACAAATGGGTGGAAGGGTACTTGCGTAACTATAGTTCAGGGCAGCAGAAGGCATGGGTGAGGTGGTTATATTTATGTGAGTACTGTTACAACACCACCCATCACATGAGCATCCAGATGACACCATATCGAGCGTTATATGGATATGACGCTCCGAGCTTTCTTGATTTATTGCTGAGTGACAGTAGAGTTCCCAGTGCTGGTGATTTGTTACAGGAGAACCAGGATATTATGAGAGCACTTAGGGAAAATATTCAGAAAGCCCAAAATCAGCAAAAACAATATGCTGATCAGAGACGAATAGAGCGGTCTTTCGAGATCGATGATTTGGTGTACCTGATGCTTCAGCCGTATAGGCAGTCTACCCTTCGCAAGAAGGGCTCCGAGAAACTTAAGCCGTGATACTATGGACCTTTCAGAGTTGTCAGACGTGTGGGTCAAGTGGCTTATGAGCTGGATCTTCCGGTGGACAGTAGAGTTCACAACGTGTTCCCTGTGTCGCGCCTCAAAAAGGCGTTGGGACAACACGTAATTCCTTCTATTGATTTGCCACCCCTGGATGATGAGGGCAAATTAGTTCTGATACCTGAGGCCATTCTGGACTCCAGAGAGCGTCATCTTCGGAGGCAGGTCATCAGGGAATACTTGGTTAAGTGGAGGGATCTACCGGCAGAGGATGCGACGTGGGAGAGTGACAGTATCCTTCAGCATCCGGCTTTGAGTTTGCTTGTGGACAAGCAAATTCGGGGAGGGCGGACTGTGATGTCCTAAGCTAGAAGCGATTCTCGGGAAGCAGGCGTTAGCCTTTATTGGACCTTATTGGGCTAGCGGTTTGGATAGAGGTCGATGGGTATTTGGAAGTTTGTTTGTTCGTGTTTTCAGTGGACAGTGTTTAGATCCCAGTGAGCGTTGGCATTCCAGGAGTTCATCGCTTCTGACGGAACGAGATTATCCTGAGATTTGAGCATTTTATGGGGATTTAAGTGATTAAGTTAATTTATTAACTTAAAATGCCTTTTAATAAAGTCACATTGACTTTATTCATATTTTTTATATCACTTAAATCTTAAAAAAGGAGGATTATAATATTTTAATGACTTTAAATATTATAAAAGTGCGCCCAACTATTGAAAAGGAATATATTGAAATGTTATAATATTTTGGAAACCTAAAAAGGGCGTAGCATTATGGAAATCGTGCTTTGCATAAAAGAGGCATTTTTTGTAGTAAAACTCACCCAGCACGATTATTTGGTGCCTTGAGCATCTTTCTCTGAGCATTCTCCTGAGAGCAGGGTTTGATCATTGTGTCCATTGGAGAACGGGAAACTCTTCAATGTTGAGTACGTTTGAAGCTGTGAGAGATCAGCCGAATCCGTACAGTTGAGGGCTTCACACAGAAGTTCTACAGATTTCAGACAGAGTTTTACTTTGCAGTTGTTTATGCTTGATAATAACTGAGGGGTTCTTGGTGGCGTACTTCTTGCTTCTGGAATTCTTCTTCAGAGATTCATTTCCTTCTTGTTCATGGCCGTACGGCCTACCTTGGTTCTTGTGCCTTGAGAAAGGCGTGTGAAGCAGTTAAGGAAAACGCCTTCTTTTTGAGAGGGGTTTGACATCCATCTTGGGCGGCTAGCTATTACAGTGCTTTGTGACCAATTTCTGAGCTGGAGAAACCTTGTCTGGAGCTTGGGCGTGCTTTAATGCTGATTTTCACCATTTCCGGCTGTAGACCTGGCCAGTTTCTTATTTAAATAATCTGGAGCCTGATTGGTATGTTTATTGTTCCTAATCTATCTGTTGGTGTTTGATAATACATTTTGTACTTTCAATTTGAAGGAATAAGTTTAAATTTCTCTTTTGTGAGCAAAATATGCTGCGCCCCTTCTCTTCTTTCTACTAAGATTTCTCTAAAAAACTCTAAAAAACACTTTAAAGATTTAAGAAAAGAGGGTTATGAACTGAGAGCCAGCAGGGCTCATCACAGATCACACAAGTAATATTTGTTAACTTTAAATATTGCAGTGCTGGAAGATGAAATCAGACCAAACTATTAAACTCCATCCTTTTCCAAACTCCACGATGCCTACCCAAGACTTGAATGTCTCCTTTTAACTCCCCAACATAGGCTGCTATTTCTTTTCTTTAACTCTTATATCTCCTAAATCTTCTTCCCACATGCCATGTTCCCCTTAACATTTAGATATCCAATGAAATATGGAGCAGCTGACTTTCTAAAGGCTGTGATGGGTATTTTGGAAGACTCATGCCTCCATTTTGGGTTTCAACTTGTATTTAGAAACTTGAATATGATACGATTGGGTTTTAGGTCCAACAATAACATAAACTCTGAGTCTCCACACACTTGGATAATAGTAATTTGATATTCAGGAACCCTCACAATAAATATTATCAAAATTTGGAATTCAAATTTATAATTGCTTGCAATTGATTTTTTATAAATTCTAAACCTGTATCTCCACTTTAAATAAAAAATATAAATTTGAAAATGATGCTTATGCTAATTCCTTCAAATTCCCATAAATATTTCAACATTCAACACACTTGTGAACTCTGGATGAATTCACCTCTGAATCTTTTCTGCACAAACTGTGACTCTAAATGGATCACACAGTATTGACTAGGGAGGAATCTTTCACCATTGAAACGCATCTTACCTTAGGGTTTTGTTTAAGGCGGAAGAGATGAACAACGTTCAACCTCACAAAGCAAACAAGGTTTGATAACATATTCAAAATGAATTTCTTCTCCTCCAATTTCTCTTTTATAAGCATTCTTGGAACTTTCCAAAAATTATAATTTTAAATTACTTTTTAATAATAAACATTTAGCTCCAAATAAGTGACTTTATTTAATTATTTACTTTTTTGGCACTTTAGTCACTTAAAATTTACCTTCATAAATAATTAATATAAATTGTCTTTTAATCATCTTTTGACAACTTAAATATTAATTATTTAATATTTTAATTATATTCTGCACATCCACCCAAAGTTGTAGAAAATACAAAAAGTAGCCTGAAGGTGAATTTTGATGCACCAACATACTCAAAAGCTCACTGGAGATTCAACTTAATAAAAATTGATACTTTTCAAAAATAGAATATTCCTCCAAGAAGTTCAGAATGCATTCGGAATGACAAAACTGCCCCTAGAAAGCATCAACAGACTCTTATTAATCCCCTAAACACAACACCATTAATTGAACTCCATTCCAACAAGGATGACACTCTCCAAGAAAGTTGGAGCTTTCAAAGATGTTGGAAAGGCCACAAAAAGGGGACAACATGGATATGAAGGAGATGGGCATTAACTCTAGTAATGCTGTCTTGGAATTCAAGCTCACAAAAGTGGCACTTCCACAACTTAGTGCCCCTAGATGCCACGAGCTTTATTTGTAATTTTGTTGCAAATTGTTTTAGAGGGGACTTAGGATCAAAGGGACCCTTAATATATTTTTATAGAATTTTGGAAGGGTAACTAACATTTGCAATTCCAATGGAACTAGTGGCTTCACCCCTCTCTACTTCTACACTTTCATTAGGTGCATGATTGGATTCAGTTACAACTTCTTCAATCGTTTCAGGCTTAACCTCATCCTTGCTCATGCTGTGAGCACTCATACTCATAGTGACACTACAATAATGATATAAAATTTGTGTTAATAATTTTTTTAAAATTAAAATTCAAGCTATGCATAATGCAAGGGATTAAGACATAAGGATTTTTCCTTTTGTTTTTCTTACTTTAGGTCTTACAAAGTGCAAAACAAGATGATACACAAATATAAATATTTGTTTTTAACCTTTGTCAAACAAGGATTTCACTTTGTTTTTATTACTTTAGGTCGCACGAAGTGCAAGAGTAGAGGATACACAAAAGTTATAGTCCTAGTTTAACTAAATGAAAATTTTGAACATCTAAAAATTAAAAAATAAAATACTGCATTTTGCTGTTATATAATTAAATTTTTTAAAATTTGATCCTTATGATTGATTATTATTATTCATTTACAAAACTAAGATAATGAATTTAAAATTTAAAATTGAAAGTTGCAACAATGTAAACTAGTATTATTAATGAAAGAAACCAATTAAAAAATTAAAAAAAAACTAGTCATGAAAGAACTAGAAGCCTACCTTGAGGCATGAATAATTCTTTGAATCCTTTGATTCAATGGTGGATTGGCATCACTTTTGCTCTTGCTCTTCCTCAATCCTAATGTTTTCATGCTTACTCTTATGACTTGCTACTCTCACTCTTTTAGCTGCTTGTTGAAAATTTGGAGTGAGTTAGAATGAGGCTTAGAGGCCTATTTGCAAGTTTTTTGAGAGTGTCTAGGGCTTGGGTGTGGCCCATGGTCCATTATGGTTCAGGCCTAGGGCATAGACTTCATTTTTTTTTATTCTTTTTAAAAAGTGACTTTTCATGCTCTATGTCGTGGGGGGATGCTTGGGCATTTGAAATATGCTAACCAATTTTTTCGATGAATTAACACACATAACTAGCACTTAATCGACTTGGTTAGAGTTAGCTCCAAATAGAAAACTGAACTTGAAATGAACTCACACCAAGAATGCACACTCAATCCCAATGAGAGATAGGTGTTGTCATATGGCGGAGGAGCTAAATGAAAATACTTGAAAGAAAACTACTCAACGTCAAGAATGTGCACTCAAGATCCCACTGAGGGCGAGGTGCTAACATATGACGGAGTGTTGAATTGAAAACTAGAAACTGATAGGCGGATAACCAGCCATGAAAAGCATTTCCACACTACCACCAAACAGTGGGGGGGAAAAGATTACAATTAAAACAATTCATCCGCTGCGGCGGGCATCCACAGAGCTGTGGGGATTCTCCACTATGAAAGTGGGTACAAGAGTGTTACAAATCAGATTATCCACACTGGCGGTAAACCATCCAGGGGTAATTTAATGACAAAACAATAAGTAATTGCAGAACTGGAAATGGTTGGATTAGTAATGCTTAATCTCAACCTTTACAAATTAAGCTCTGCAGATTACAAATTACAATGATAGCAAGTGAACCTTAGAAAAAGAAGTATGAATTCTTACAATCATATAACACTCCAAAACTGAAGTATAAGACCAAAAACTGAGAATTATAACAGTCTGATATAAAAATCAGAATTCTGGAAATTCAAACCAGCTATAGAGAAAATCAATGAAATGTTCATAACTCACTTAATTCACCTCCGAATTGAATGCCGTCTTTTGCTGTGTCTTCTTAGAAGGTAGGCGAACATTTTTTGATCATCAAACAGCAACCAAACAGCAGCTTTATTTCTGGCACAACTCCCAATGCTTCCTTGAATGGTACGGCCTTGAGCAAGGGCGATTTTGACAAGTAAAAATCATAAACTCAAAACTAAAATGCCTGAGAGCGCTCTCCAAGATGGTGGCCTTGGAGTTGTGGGGTGGATTGGAGAAAAGTACCCTGGTGAAATTAAATTCCTCCAAAGCGTATGCAAAATGAGAAATATTCCCTTAATTTTTCTCAGAATTTAACACAAATCAACAGTATCAAAAGCTGATTCATTGGCTCAAAGCAAATCAGCATGGAGTAACTCTAACCTGAGAATGTTCACCAAGATCCCAATGTGGGGTGGCATGATGGGAGGATCGTGGTCATGGCCGAAATTACAGGACACTTCATCTGTGCGATCGGTGTCTGGGCAGGTGGGGATACTCACTTGTGATGGGTGATTGTTACATTATTAAGGCAACCCCAGTAGCCATTTAAATCCTCATACCACTTATTAGCGTGGGGGAATCGATCCACAACCTGCTTATTTGGTGGAAACCTAATTGAAAGATGATTATTTAAACTCAACTTCCTCAATGTTAGGGTATGGAATTTGAAACTAATTCATGCATCAAATAAATAGCTATTAAAAGTACACTATCTGAAACTTTACAATAAATTAAGCAATTTTGCAAACCAAGAAAGATAACTTCCAAATCAATCGTGGTTAGAGTAACACTTCCTCTAACTCTTACAAACCTAGTAATGATAGAAATGAAATACAAACCAGCATTATATCAAAACTAACAGACTAAATTGAGGAAATAGAATCTGATCGGACCGACCAAATGCATCAATGAAATGCTTTTTATAACTTTATCAATTTACCTCAAATTAGATGAGTATCCAAATTGCATTGAGACCTTTTCTAGAGGATAGGCGCCCATGTCATGATGTTGAAACAGCTTCAAAAAGCAACCATTAATTTACTTGCACAATTCTCAATGCTCCCAACATGGTATGGCCCTTAGCAAGGGCGATTTTGCAAGAATAAAAGTAAATACTTTGAAATAAATTCTGATCGTATATGGGAAGGG
>VDFB02174488.1:0-17114 GCA_007258455.2 Sequoia sempervirens
AGTGGTGGATGGTGCGATCAATGTGGTTGGTCCTTGAGATCCCATGCTTTGAGATGTTAGAGGGGTGGTCGATGATGTCATGATTGCTTGTGTAGTTGCCATCTGTTGTTGCGATATCGATGACAAGTTTTGAGAGTTTGGCGTGATGCTTTGATTGGTGTTGGTTTGATTGATATTTGGTAAAGGTGGAAGCCCCAAGCCAAGTAGAGGTGTGGATAATGGTGGTAATGGTGGAAGAGGTGAAAATGCAAGGGGTGTGATCTCTTGAGAAAATGATGTGATGTCAAAAATTCCCCCAGGTCCAAACATGTCACCTTCTCCTTGCAAAGTTGTGGGGAGAGAAGTTTGGGGTGTTGCATGGAAGGATGATGATGATGGATCATTAGGATCATGGAAAGTGAGAGGGGAATACTTATGTAATGGATTTTGGGGTATGTTTTGTTCCAAAATGGTGTTTGCATCCAAGTCTTGATTGTTGACAAGGGGGTGTGTTTGAATAGCATTAAGAAATGCATTTCCCTTATTAACATTGGGCTGGGTTGGAGCAAAATATGTTGTGATTTGTGGAATGTTTTGAGTGATGCTTTTTGATGGGGGTGTAGATGAGATAGGGAGTGTGGATGAAATTAGAGGCATGACCTCCAAAGATGGTTCCACTCTAGAGCTTACGTCGAAATTGGAAGGTAATTTGGCCCCTTGTTTTGCTAGTTCGAGCATGTATAGTGAAGGGTTAAGCCTCATCATGATATTGATGATCTTATGGTTCTCTGGATTTTGGATCATTTCAGTGATTTCTTCATGTGACATCCCAAAGGTAAGATCTGTTTCTTGATTTTCCTCTTGTTGGTTTTGTGATGATGAGAGAAAGTTTGTGAAAGTATTGTTTGATTCGACGAGATTTATTTTTGTGTTCGTTTGGCTTAGGTCACTTGAAGTGGGTGTTTCTTTGTCGGCTTCCATGTTCTTCTTGTATTGAGATCTAGTTTGAACCATAAAACAAGGATCAATTTTCAAGAGTATGGGAGATGAATCTCTAGTTCCTTGGGTTGATCTTATTTTAAGCACAAAAGAGAAGTATTTAGGATATCTTAAGGATCAAAAGGTGATATGATGATGCAAGAGAAGGATGATGTGGATGTTTGATCTTTTTAATAAATCTTGGGGGAATGCTAGACTTTTTAGGACTTTTGGATATGTGTTTTGGATTTTGATTTTTGGATTATCCTTGACTTGATTTTTTGGGGTTTTGCTTTGTTTTGGAACGAAATGGGCCACAGGATGTTGGATGATTATCAAAGGGGGTACAAATTTTCTCAAAGGATGATAATTTGAATATGTTTAGGAGAAGGATGCATCTACCCACACCTATTCAAACAAGATGATATTTAACCAAGCATATGAAGAAGGATGCAAATCTCTGAGGATACCTAGCTAAATAAGATGATTTGATGAATTTTGACTAAGCATATGCAAAAGGATGCATCTACACATACCTAGCCAAGATGATTTGATAAAGATTTGCCAAGGATTTTGTCTCAAAGAGTTGTTGATGATTTTTGATTTTTCAAAGCCTAGCATGAAGGATAATTTCCAGTTTCTCAAAGATGATGGTGAGATGATGATTTTTGGTTTGATGATTGAAGGATGGATGGAAAAGATTTTGATTTTTATCCTAAGATGTACCTAGAAAGACTCTTTGTTTACCTAGACCTCGGTATTGAAAAACATGCAATGCTTCTAAGGACCTCTATAACTAAGAAGTGGTTCAAATTGAACATACATTTCTGGATTGTTCAAAGGGATGAGTCTATAGAACCTTTTTTGAACTTTTTTCTTATCTTGATATGTTTCTTTTGATTGCATTTTCTATTGTATCTCTTGATGATCTTTCAAGTGTGACTCCTAAATTTTGAACTTTGAATCAAGGATTTTTGTTTTGGGATTTTGACTTTCTTGGAAATCATAAGGTTTCAACACATATGAGAGTTAATTTTGTTATCTTTGCTTAGTGACTTCATTTTACCACAAACACTTCTTTTGATTAAGTTTTCCAAACTAGATGTCCAATGTCTTAATTTATTCGAATCCCACAAAGTATCTTATGTGGAAATTTGATGAATTCAAGGCAAGGGTTACCTATTGTTGATCTTTAGTAGGTAAATTGAGATGTAAGTTCAAGTGTTTAGAAACCTCTAAGGATGTGAATCCCAAAGGCAAGCAATAACATATGAGCTTGGTGAATTGTATTTACCTCCTAAAGGGTTTGAAATTTGAATGATGATGTTAATTGTTTGTTTCCCAATGTTTTCAAACAAGCAAAGTGTCTTGACTCACAAGCAATATAACATACTAGCTCAATTGGTGTGTTTTTCTTGGTGGGCTTGCCTCATGCCCTTCGTAGTAGAAGAGATGATTTTACATGCAACCAAGGAAAGAGTATAAAGGTATGTTAAGAATGAAGTATTAACCTCTATACTTTAACCAAGATTGGACATGGCAAGTAACTTCTTGGAATCTAAGTTTCAATGCACCACTTTGATAAACTTGTTGGATGGACTAGTTGGCCACTACAAACAAGGTTCTTAATGATGAGACATCAAGGACATGGCACCTTGTGAGCGTCCAACAAGCCACTAAAGGCTTTAATCAATCCTACTAGGGGATCTTATACTTTTTACGATAGTACCCCGTTCTAAAAGACACTGTATGGCTAAGGCCTACATACCATGAGGACTTGACAGTTTAGTCTTATCCATTTATAGACCTGCCTGAATGAAAAACTGGTTGGAGTCGCCTTCGAGTTCTCCTTGCGGATGTGTCTCTTAGGTAGGCCCCTCTAAAGGTAAACAATAGCGAGCAAGCACATTCATAGTTCGATTGACCTTGGTTTAGAAACAAAGGGAGAACTCACGCGATATACCCAACTCACACTCACAAGCTTTGTTCAATTTTATTTCCCAAAATGAAGTGTGGAGGTGACTACTTTATCTCAACCTAAGATCATAAAAAGGCCTTTTGATTCTCAAGATCTCTATAAAGCACGAGAGAAGCGCATATGTCCTTTTCGATGATGTTAGTTTAAGTAAGCAATCGCAAAAACAAAGTTGCACATGTTCATTTTAACCTTTCAAAGCTGAGTTCATTTTAAAAACACCAAAGTAAGTGTGACGAATTGCCTTGTTCAATTTTTAATCCCAAAAAAAACTTTAGTAGATTTGAGTCCTAATATTCATTTTAAGCTTTTTATAGCAAAAATTGAAATGTTCTTTTTAAAGCCCAAACGAGATTAGTAGATCCTAAGCATAAAAGATGACAAATTTTCCTTAAGAGGAGTAATGAATCCTCAAAGAGTGTTAAACAAACACTAAAGTGTTTAAAAACACTTGTTTTTGTGAAATGACATCATCATGCTTCTCTTCCTCTTTGTCTTTAATCGATTCAACCTACAAGAAAAAATTACTTATATTCTGTAAAACAAAGGTCAAAAAGATAGAAAAGCCAGAGAGAAGCATAATTTGAAAAAAGCACATGTTGTAAATTAAATTTCACTTCATAGTCCCTCAGTAGTCTGTCCAGTGAAGCGTCGCCGGTTGATTTCTTAAATGATGTTGTATAAGCGCCACTTGCGGTCCCGGTGTAAACACTTGATCGAGCAGTCGCGTGTGAATGTGTTTTCCAGCACGCGGCGGTACAAAGTTTGATTTTTTGAAAATTCGCCCGGGTTAAATAAGGATCGGCCAGCACGGTTTAAATTTAAATCTGCGGGTGGGAAGACTTCAAAGCGGCCTATATAGCGGCGTTGAAACCATGTCGGTGCAAAAACATGAACAAACACATTAGAAGATGAAATGCAAGAAAGAACAAGGATTCCCCATGAAATCCATTAGCATAGTTTAAAAATAGGAAAGAAGAATGAAGACCACAATGAAATAGGTTAAAATCCTATCAAAACAAGCAAACTCTTGATCCCATGGGGGAATTGGTGCAAATTTGATGTGAAAATTGGCCCTTTTCCCAACTCCTATGATGCAAGATTGATGTGTGATGAAGAATGATCCACTTTGTTGATGCTTGATGAGTGCTCCAATAGAAAAATCTGCATAAACTAGCTATGAACTCAATGATAATGGATGGAATTTGCTAATGATTTGAGCATAGTAAGTTTACTCAAATTGTGGATGATCAAATGAGGAGATTAGCCTCTTATTTATAGAATGCTAAGATGGATGAATGTTCAAAGTAGAGCAATGTGGGACTGAGAAATAGCCAATGGCAAAGTGCCACTTCTCCACTTATGAGTGGATGGAGGATGTGCAAGTTTTGAGGATTGTGCCAATAAATGTATATATTTGAATTTTAAAATTGTTGAAATGGCATGCAAGAGGGAAGGAAGAATTAATTGAATGCCACTTGGCTCAAGGAAAAGGACATGCAAGAGAGAGTAAATGCCTTGTTGGAAGGACTTATCCCACTTTGGATTTTGAATTCAAACTTGAGAATATTCCTTAAAAGATGCCTTGTTGAGGAAAATAGAGATTTAATAAATCAAATAACTCTATTTTCATGTGCAAGTAGTAAAAGATGGAGGATGGGACATTAAGAGAGATTAAATTAATCAAGGTTAATTAATTTAATGAAGGGATTAAATGATGTGACCTATTTGACTTAAATTTGTGGATTTGTTTAAATCAAATATGAGAAGAATGTGATAAAGGGATTAATTAAATAAAGATTTTGATTTATTTAATTAAAAGAGATGATGTTAGATTAAACTAAATAAGGTTTTAATTTATTTAATTTAATAGATATACTTAAGAGATTTAATCAAATAAAATTAATTATTTAATTAAATAGGATAATTAGATCAAAATGGTTAATTTAATTATTGAGAAAAAGGTGACTTAATTAGATAACCGATTTATTTAATTAAGAGAGGAATATTGATGATTTTAATCAGATAAATGTATTTGATTAAATGGTTAGACCGAAGAATGATTTAGGATGAAACGATGTTGGTGGTGAGGATCAGATGTCCAATGTCAATCAGTACATTTTACGTGTCTACAAATATATAATAATATTTAATCATAACTAAATATATTACATGATAAAGAAAATGTATTAGTATCTATATGTACACTTTGACCCAAAATTTTGGCACTAGATCAAAAAATAACCTATGACTATAACCTTTATTAAGTTGATATGGATATGTAGGATATGATTCACAAAGATAAAAACTACTAAGGCTCGCTAAAGATATTTTATTGGATATACCATTGAATCATATAATGTATATGAACCTAGTTCCTAATTCTACACTACTAGTGAATGGTTTTTTCATTTTAAAGTGCGTAGAGATTCAAACACTTTATGGATTGGTGTCTTATAATGGGTTATAGAGTCACATAGACCATAAAAGACAACACCTAGAAATTAAAAAAAGAGATATCATATTTAAAGTAATTATACATGATTAATAATCTCTCTCCAAAATTTTAGAGATTCATATACAATAAAAAAGACCATTACAAATGATAATTTGTAATACATTAAAGTGTTGTGACAGTTATGAATTTCTTATTACATTCACACTAGAAAATATGGTGAGAGAAAACCCTAATATAGGAAGAAACTCTCACTTTTATTCACTTAAAAATCTTTTTGAATATTTACAACTAGCCAAGGAGACATCCACTCATAAATATCTACCATAAGTTAGCTACCTCTTTGTGATTTATAAAATGGGTTGCTCTAATAATACTAGGCATACATGGATTAAAACCTTAGATCCTACTCAATGTTGACTCATGTAAGAATAGATAAATGAATAATATTTGATATGCTAGATGAGCACACACTTATAAAAATTCATCTAGTTTCTTGAATTCACATAGAAAATCAAGTCAAGATCATATATCAGCAATGTTATGTAGAATAAATTAGGATCCAATAAAATTTGTGGGCTGATGCAAGAAGTTGGGTCCACAAAAATCTCAAAAAGTGGAAGTGTTTTTGTTGTTTTTTAGAATTTTCCATGCACTCGGACTGAAAATTTGAAGCACTTATATAATGAATCTTAAAAAAAGTTAGTAATATGTAATTTATTCTAATACCCAGATGATACAAATTAAATTTTAAAAGGCATTGTATAAAAACTACCTTTTAAAAGTCACTTTTTTACCATACCATTCACATGTATAGACACCACTTTTAGGCCTAAATAAAACTATTTTTTTAATTCCTTTTGGAGAAAGATATGTAAGAACATAAAGATTGATGAGGGTAGTTTTTTGTAAATTTTTTTTTGAATTTTTATTGGACCTAATTGATATTGTTACCTATTTTTAGCTACAACTCAAAATAGGTAGAGTTGAATTGCATTCATCATTAAAAGGTACACAAGTAATTTCAAAGTTTTTTGCTAAGTATTCATTGTTGTACAAATCTGATTAATTTTGAATTTCTAGTATTATTATGCAAATTTTTGTAATAGAAAAACTCATAAATTTGCATAAGAAATGTTGTTTTATTCATATTGTAAAAAAACAAAGTCCCACACAAGCCGTGGGAGTAGCTTGATTTGATTACTTAATCAAATACCGAATACAATAAATAAATGTATATCACACAACTGAAGATACTATAGGAATGAGGAGAGAAGGTGATTTATTAGGCATTCTAGAATGACCAATTGTTATTATGGTTATGATGATCTTACTTCAAATCCGGCTCAAAGAGATTTCTACCTGCAAAATTGTTGAAAGGTGGTGTTAGAGAAATGAAAAATCACATTCTACCTTATCCCTATATTACCAACAAAAATGTAATCTGCATCCTATCAGTCATTCATCAGATGATTAAGTCATCAAAAAGTAGATGATCAAAGAGCAAAGTTCAATGCAAGCTTTTAGATTCAATTGTTTTGCTAACTTGTTTGTTTAAATGTTCAAGAACATGTTCATTATGTTCATGATTAATTTTCATCAGATATGTGGAGAAAAATGGGCTCCCACAAGGGTTGAGCCCAACATATCACGAGGACACTCTTTTATTTAATAATGAAAGTTATAAATTTTCATAACAGTCATGAAGAGAAGTTGTTGTAACCAAGAAGAAATTCATAAAGCAACCTTATTTCAACATTGTGAAAATAGTTTGAGAAAATCATCTTATTGCTCATCATTTGAAGGAACAACTTAAAGTATCTATATGATCCTTAAGCATTGATCATGTATGGCAATCAAATCCAAGGTGCACATTTTAAAAGAAGGCAACCATATGCATTGATAGTGGATACAATGCAAATGATTTGAGATAGCATTAAGCAACATCAAATGGAATAAAATTTGAGGGTACAAATACAATTATTAGGGACAACAAAAAAAGTCCTTCAAGTTCTCCAAGAAAAAAATCGAACAGTCATGTGTTATTAATGAAGCTTCATTAAAGCCTAAGGTTCACATCCATTATATATACAACAATACAATGGCATAGAAGATGAGAGCAGTCCTTCTGTGTTTATAAAATGCAAAGGACAACATAATTTACACAGAAAAATCAAGAGAAGAAGGCCTTTATTTTGTTCAATAGAAGAAACCCATTCACAAAGCATTGAGAAACCCAGAAGCACAAATGCATGGTTGCAACCTTTAAGGAGGATAGGTTTCTTTTTGTTTTAGAGAAATGAATAACATAACATTTTGTATCATATACAAAGTGAGGAGGCTGGAGCTTTTATAAAATATGTAAACCTAGAAAACAGGAGGGTCAACCAAATAATGCTTAAGTTTCTTTCTCTAAAGAAAATCAAATACCCAAAGATCGATATAAATTAAGCTAAATAGAATGACTAATCTTCGAATGAAAGTAAGTGGATAGATTTTATGTTCTCCCACAATCACTTTTCTACAATATAGTTACAATAAAAGCCACACCATAAGGTGGTTAAAGAAACATGTGAAAGATGCCCATGAGAATAGAGGAGGGAAATGAGCTTCATTTGTTCTCTTGATAGAATAAAATATAGAGAACAATGATTTTTACAAGGAAAGGCATCGACAAGTGAAAGATAGGAGAAAGACATTAGAAAATTTAAGTATAGCCATGGCCTGCAATAAGTAAAATCCCAGAAGATAAAGAGGAAACTAACAAAAATAAAAGCATTTTGCTTCTTTCCTATTGCAATGATACAAGTTTCTTTGACAAATGATTTCTGTTTTCACAAGCAAAGGAAAGAGCAATAATTTTATAGACTTCGAGCTTACCTTTCTTAGTCTCAAACTCCAGAGAACTCAATCATCGCAGCCTCAAAATGGGGAATCAATAGAAGATGATACATAATGAAAAGACATAAGAGAAATATGAATTTTTTGGTGCATCGCCCAGAAGCAACAGAGAAATAAAGAGCTCAAGCTTTCAAAACATCTACCCAACATCATGGTGGCACTCAGTCTTTTCCAAGAAACTCAAAGAGTAGAATGAGAAATCATTTAGGGTTTGAGATTTTATAAGTCAACCTTAATTCGAGTGATGGTGTCATTTTTGACTATCTTTTAAAGGAAAATCATTTAAAATTATTACCCTATAGTCTATGACTTCAAATCAAAAGACCTTTTCATTTTAAGAGAATCCTGTAATCTTGAGGGTAAATTTGGGAGTTAGGTTTTAGATTTATCTTTTGTTTTTCAAATAGAGGAGTGTCACTTGTATATTTATTGCATGATTTTGAGCAAAAAAAACTTTATATTTAAATATTAAAGGTAAATTACTTTAATATTTAACATGTAAATGTGATAAAGGAGAAACAATCACATATTGAATATTAAAATAATCATATCAATTATTTTTAATATTTAATCATTCAATTACCTTTTCTAGAATCATGCAAGAAAAAGACAAGTGAAGTGAATTGGAGATCAGATCATGCAAATCATGAAGGTGGAGACTTGAGTCTCTTTTCAATTAACTGAACATGCAAAATCAATGGGAGTCATCCAGAGTGTGGTGTTTTTTTACTTTGAGTCATTTTTCAATTTTGTGGTGATCATATCGATTGAGGTTATTGTTCATGTAGTTTCTTAGGACATATCCTCAGTTCTACTTCAGTTTTGGAGAGCTTTTGGTCATACATATCGAGAGAAGGAGTTTAAAACACATAGAGTTCAATTTACATCAGTTGCGGGCCTATTTTTGGAGGCTTTTTGCTTTTGCTCGTGAGAAGACACTTCGGGGATATTTTTCAACCTGGACCCTTTTCCTCCACATTGGGTTATCTTTCATTATATATATTGAAAATTATCTTTGGTAGTTCTTTGTTTTCGCCTTTTTGTTTTTATAAAAGGCTATGTAACTTTCAACATTTTCTAGATTTAATATAGTTTTAACTTTACAAATTTATGGTGTATATTTACGTGATTTTCCTTGTATTATGAATTGAAATACGATTACGCTTTCAAGTTCCGGTTGTTTTCATATTGTTTAAATAATTTGATGCAATTTTGATGAGTTTCATTTTGGAAACCTTCAAATTTTTGTCTTGTTTATGCATGCATATAGATAATTGCATTTCATTACAGGTTGTTAATTGTGCTCAAAAGTTGTTTTCTTTTCCTCTAATTTGTGAAAACTCAATTTTCCTTAATAGGAAAAGAATACATACAACCTTTTAATGAATTATTCATGTGTTCAAAGTTCTCAAATTGGACTGTGTTAACAAATTTTCTTGAAGGTATAAGTTGTGAATCATTCTGCAAGTTTACCATCATTTAGGTGCATCAACGAAGTTTTAGTTTTAGTTCAAAATTTTGAGTTTAATCTTCTATTTTTTCTCCAAAATGAATCATTGGGCTAATTGATCATCATATAAGAACCGGCTACTAGAATCACGGATGTGGTTTCATCCTTTGGTACCTACAACTTGAAACTATTCCAATGATTCAGTTGAAATTTTACAAAGGTTTGATGCGGAGTACCAATCTTGGGGCGACAACAGCTTTAGCCGCTGGGTGGGACTTTGAAAGGAGAACACTTGGAGAAGCCAATTCCCAAGAGAGTTTCAAGTTGCTATCCTGGTATATACAACAACATATTTTTCCTTTCAGAGGTTATAGTCTATATCTGGTGACTCTGAACACATCTATTGGTTTCAACAAGTTTAGTGCTGGTATGTTTCAAATACAAGCAATATTCTGATTTACAATATTTATATGAGTATAAATGACATATTTTCATGGATTATCTAAATAGCGCACACCCACCTGTAAATCACGTCGCTTCAATGCCCTATATACCATGTCAGAATAATAAATCCTTGTTGCGGTTTTATCCCAAAGGCAGCAATGGAACAACAACGTATCCGCATGCTCAACATAACCCCGCTCCACTGCAATTTTTCTCGCGTTGGATCAATATTCATATGTCCAAAATCAGCTCCAAGAGGTTGATGATATGAAGAATAACATGAATGACATGAAGGACATATTTTTAGAATTCACAAAATAGATAGAAGAGATTAGGAGGCAGCAAGAGTACAATCAACAACAAGAAGAGATGGCCTATCAGGCCTATCTCTATGATCAAGACTTGTTTATGTAGAGGAGACAATATGAAGAAGACCTTGCTAATAAGGAAGAAAAAATTAGAAGGTTGAGTACTGAACAGTCATGGAAACCTTCTTGGACCAAACATCCTGACTTTAAAATTCCAAATCTAGCTCAAGAGGCTCTTGATAAAACAACAATCCAAAATCAGGGAGAAGCTGAAGTTTCAGAGTACAAGCAAAAAACCGGAGCAAATTTTCCCATACCAAGTTTCAGAGATCCTCTTCTATTGCAAAGTCAAGTGCACGTAACAAATCAAGATATGAATCCTCATGAACAACCATCTGAAGAGAGTCAACATACACATGCATGTCCTAATACCATTTCCTTGTTCAAAGGAGAACCAATTGTTTATCAAAATAATTGGTTTGATGAGAAAAATCAGTTGAAGGTAAATAATGCAGGAAAGGAAAAGCTTTTTAAAGAGAAGCAACCAGAAGTTTTTGATATTGATATGCTTACACCAGATGATCACGATGGCAAAGTAGACTTACAGCAGGAGGTGAACGAACATCACCAGTCAAGACAACAGGTTGAGGAGCTTCAAAAGGGTATCAAAAGCAATGATTTCATGTTCTTATTCAATGAACTTCCTTCCTTTATTGAGTAGGAAGATGTAAAACAATGTGATGGGTTGTTGGTTGGGGTCAACAAATGTGACAAGTTGGAAGTTGCTCATCTAATTCCAGAAGGTAATGCAAATGATGATTGTGAAGAAGCCTTGTTTTGGAATGATCTTGAGTCCTTTGTTTTAAACTTAGATGGCAGACAACATCGAGTTGAACATGTTTTGGACAAGGAAATAGAGGTTGAATCTCAGGAATTAGCTATTTTGTTTCAAGAATTACCTGAATTTGTTGATGAGAATGAAGACACGACATGCTTACTAACATTAGTGCCTACCTTTGAGCAGCAGGGTGATGAGACTCATATAAATCCAATTCAGGATTATGAATTAGATGAGAACATTTTCTTAAAAATCATAGAATATTTTTTCTCTAACATTAATGATAGTTTGATGCCATGTGAACCAACAGTGTATGATCAGCCTTTTCAGGTGAAAGAAGTAGTCATTTCTTCATTACTTGATGATAGATCAACATCTACTTCAGATCAAATTAAAATTGTGATAGAGGATGTAACAACAGATATCAGTCAAGAAACCAGGAGTACCATCAAAAATTTCATCATTTCAAAAGGATGTCCATTCAGAGATTTGACCATAAAAGACCAAAATGAGATAACAAGTGTTATCCTTGCACCAACAGAAGAGAGCCCAAGTGAAGGACAACTTGTCCAACTTACTCATTTACCCAAAATCAACAGAGTACATGATCAAATCCAAAGTGTAAGTGAGTTTTTTTTTCGTTCTTCAAGGAGTTTTGCATTGTCTTATTGGATGTGTGCTTGTTGGTTCTCCCATATCAGCAGTCGATGAACATGCAAGTCATTCACCCTTAGTTAGGAGGGGGAGTTATTTTGTAATACCAGTTAATGGGTTTGTTTAGCCATCTTATTTCATTAGTTAGTGTAGGGTAGGGTATTTTTCAAGCTAATAAGTGCTCATTGCATAATAGTTTAGGTTCAGCTGTGTTTTCAATAAGTGCAGATTCTGCTTGGTTTTCTGACTCTGTCTTAAATAGAGTTACAATAGTTTCTTTTAGATTTGTTTGCTGCTGAGTTACAAAATTCTCTGAGTCACGAAAAGGGACAAAATGGACTCCATGCCCAATGGATAAGCTACATAATTGGTCTATGGTGCTTAGCAGGTAAACACTCCGCAGAGGTCGCCAAATTGTTACCTATTTTTAGCTACAACTGAAAATAGGTAGAGCTGAATTGCATTCATCATTAAAAGGTACACAAGTAATTTAAAAGTTTTCTGCTAAGTATTCATTGTTGTACAAATCTGATTACTTTTTAATTTCTAGTATTATTATGCAAATATTTGTAACAAAAAAACTCATAAATTTGCATAAGAAATGTTGTTTTATTCATATTGTAAAAACCAAAGTCCCACACAGGTCGTGGGAGTAGCTTAATTTGATTACTTGATCAAATATTGAATACAAGAAAGAAATATAGATCACACAACTAAAGATAATGTAAGAATAAGGAGAGAAGGTGATTCGTCATTGCCTGGAATGATGAATCATTGTTATAGTTGTGATCATCTTGGTTCAACTCCAGTTCTTGGTTCAACTCTTGCTCCAAGCGTTACTTGCAAAACTATTGAAAGGTGGTATTAGAGCAATGAAAAATCACATTCTACCTTATCGCTATATCTCCAACAAAAATGTAATATGCATCCTATTAGTCATTCATCAGATGATTAAGTCATCAAAAAGTGGATGATCAAAGAGAAAAGTTCAATGCAAGTTTTCAGCTTCAATTATTTTGCTAACTTGGTTTTTTAAATTTGCAAGAATAGGGTCATTATGTTCATTATCAATTTTCATCAGATATGTGGAGCAAAATGGGCTCCAACAAGGGTTGAGCCCTGCATATCAAGAGGACACTCTCTTATTTACACATGAAAGTTATAAATTTTCATAACAATCATTAAGAGAAGCTGTTGTAACAAAGAAGAAATTCTACAACAACCTTATTTCAACATTGTGAAAATAGTTTGAGAAAAGCATCTTATTGCTCATCATTTGAAGGAACAACTCAAAGTATCTATATGATCCTTAAGCATTGATCATTTATGGCAATCAAATCCAAGGTGCACATGTTAAAATAAGACAACCATATGCATTGATAGTGGATACAATGAAAAATATTTGAGACAACATTAAGCAACATCAAATGGAATAACATTTGAGGGTACAAATAAAATTATCAGGGACAACAACAAAATTCCTTCAAGTCCTCCAAGAATAGAATCAAATAGTCATGTGTTATTAATGAAGCTTCATTAAAGCCTAAGGTTCACATCCATTAGATATACACAATACAATGGAATAGAAAATGAGAGCAGTCCTTCTATGTTTATAAAATGCAAAGGACAACATAATTTACATAGAAAAATCAAGAGAAGAAGGCCTTCATTTTGTTCAATAGAAGAAACCCATTTGCAAAGCATTGAGAAACCCAGAAGCACAAATGCATGGTCGCAACCTTTAAGGAGGATAGGTTTCTTTTTGTTTTAGAGAAATGAATAACATAACATTTTGTATCATATACAAAGTGAGGAGGATGGAGCTTGTATAAAATATGCAAACCTAGAAAACAAGAGGGTTGCAACCAAATAATGCTTAAGTTTCTTTCTCTAAAGAAAATCAAATACCCAAAGATTGATATAAATTAGGCTAAATAGAATGACTAAGCCTCGAATGAAAGTAAGCTGGTAGATTTTATGTACTCCCACAGTCACTTTTCTACAGCATAGTTACAATAGAAGCTGCACCACAAGGAGGTTAAAGAAAAACGTGAAAGATGCCCATGAGAATAGAGGAGGAAAATGAGCTTCATTTGTTCTCTTGATAGAATAAAATATAGAGAACAATGATTTTTGTAAGCAAAGGCATCGACAAGTGAACGATAGGAGAAATACATCAAAAAATTTAAGTATAGCCATGACCTACAATAAATTAAAACGCAGAAGATAGAGAGAAAACTAACAGAAATAAAAGTATTTTGCTTCCTTCCTATTGCAATGAAACAAGTTTCTTTCACAAATGATTTCTATTTTCAAATTCAAAGGAAAGAGAAATAATTTTACAGACTTCGAGCTTACCTTTCTCAATCTCAAACTCCAAAGAACTCAATCATCGCAGCCTCAAAATGGGGAATCAATAGAAGATGATACAAAATGAAAAGACATCAGAGAAATATGATTTTTTTGGTGCATCGCCCAGAAGCAACAGAGAAATAAAGAGCTTGAGCTTTCAAAACCTCTACCCAACATCATGGTGATGCTCAGTCTTCTCCAGGAAACTCAAAGAGAAAAATGAGAAATCATTTAGGGTTTGACCTTTCACAAGTCAACCCTAATTTGAGTGAGGGTGTCTTTTTAGACTATCTTTTAAAGGAAAATAATTTAAATTTATTACCCCATAGTCTATGACTTCAAATCAAATGACCTTTTCATTTTAAGAGAATCCCACAATCTTGAGGGTAAATTTGGGAGTTAGGTTTCAAATTTATCTTTTATTTTTGAAATACAGGAGTGTCACTTGTATATTTATTGCATGATTTTTAGAAAAAATAACTTTACAATTATATATTAAAGGTAAATTACTTTAATATTTAACATGTAAACGTGATATAGGAGAAACAATCACATATTGAATATTAAAATAATCATATTGATTATTTTTAATATTTAATCATTCAATTACCTTTTCCAGAATCATGCAAGAAAAATACAAGTGAAGTGAATTGGAGATCAGATCATGCAAATCACGAAGGTGGACACTTGAGTCTCTTTTCAGTTAATTGAACATGCAAAATCAATGGGAGCCATCCATAGTGTGGTGTTTTTCCGACTTTGAGTCATTTTTCAATTTTGTGGTGATCATATCAATTGAGGCTATTGTTCATACAGTTTCTTGGGGCATATCCTCAATTCTACATCAATTTTGGAGAGCTTTTGGTCATACATATCGAGAGAAGGAGTGTGCAACACACACAATTTAGTTTACTTCAATTACAGGCCCATTTTTTGAGGCTTTTTGCTTTTGCTCGTGAGAAGACACTTCAAGGATATTTTTCAATTTCAGTTCACTTTCAATGCCACCTCCATGCATTTGGAGTTATCTTTCATTGTATATATTGGAATTTTTTTATCTTTTTCCTTAGTTCTTATTTTTTTCCTGCGTTCTACAAAGAAGACTATCTCATAACTCATCATTTTAGATTTAATACAGTTATACAGCTTTACAAGTGACATAAGTTATCATTTATGTAGAGTTTTCCCTTCATGATATTAATTGAAATATAGTTCACATTTCAAATTTCAGGTGTTTTGTATTGTTTAAATAATTTGATGCAATTTTGATGAGTTTCATTTTTGAAACCTTCAAATTTCTATCTTGTTTATGCATGCATATATACAATTGTAGTTCGTCACAGGTCATTAATTGTGCTCAAAAGTTGTTTTCTTTTTCCTCTAATTTGTGAAAACTTAGGTTTCCTTAATAGGAAAATAATACATATAGCCTTTTAATTAATTATTCATGTGTTCAAAGTGCTCAAATTAGACTGTGTTAAACAAATTTTCTTGAAGGTATAAGTTGTGAATCATTTTGCAAGTTTACCATCATTTAGGTGTATCACCGAGGTTTTAATTTTAGTTCATGCATTCAGTTCAATCCTTCTTACCCTTTTCTCAAATAAAATCATTCAAGTACCTAATTGATCATTATATAGGAACCACCCTAGAAACTGGAGGTTTAGTTTCATCATAAGGTACCCACAACCTGAAACTATTCCAATGTTTCACCGGATTGCAAAACTTTAGAAGGTTTTGTAGTACAAGAGCAATCCTAGTGACAACAACTGTTGGAACACTCGGTGGGACTCTGAAGAACACTTCAGAGAAAGAATTCAACAGTTTCAAGCTATTGTTCTAGTATATACAACAACATTTTTTTTCCTTTCATAGGTTACAATCTATACTTGGCGACTCTGAACACATCTACTGGTTTCAACAAGTTTAGTGATGGTATGTTTCAAATACAAGCTTAATATTCTGATTTCCAACATTTATATGAGTAGAAATGATATATTTTCATGGATATCATATATACCCACCCCTTTACTATGAAAATACTATCAACCAATCACCCTATCAACCATATCAGGCCAATCATGTTGTTGGTTTTATCCTGAACAACCATGCAACAACAACATATCAACATGCTCAACATGCTTACCTCCCACCCACCCTTGCTGAACCTTCATATCAACATTCATATGTCCAAAATCAGCTCCAAGAGGTTGATGATATGAAGAATAACATGAATGAAATGAAGGACATATTATTAGAATTCAAAAAATAGATAGAAGAGATCAGGAGGCAACAAGAAGAGATGGCCTATCAGGCCTATCTCTATGAGCAAGACTTGTTGATGTAGAGGAGACAATATGAAGAAGACCTTGCTGCTAAGTAAGAAAAAATTAGAAGGTTGAGTACTGAACAGTCATGGAAACCTTCTTGGACCAAACATCCTGACTTTAAAATTACAAATCTAGTTCAAGAGGCTCTTGATAAAACAACAATCCAAAATCAGGGAGAAGCTGAAGTTTCAGAGTACAAGCAAAAAACCGGAGCAAATTTTCCCATACAAAGTTTCAGAGATCCTCTTCTATTGCAAAGTCAAGTGCACGTAAAAAATCAAGATATGAATCCTCATGAACAACCATCTGAAGAGAGTCAACATACACATGCATGTCCTAATACCATTTCCTTGTTTAAAGGAGAACCAATTGTTTATCAAAATAATTGGTTTGATGAGAAAAATCAGTTGAAGGTAAATAATGCAGGAAAGGAAAAGGTTTTTAAAGAGA